>CM040837.1:31871396-31968896 GCA_022828995.1 Vimba vimba | reverse complement strand
CACACTCACTCACGCACACACTCACATTCACATTCACTCACACACTCACTCACTCACTCACACACACACAAACTCACATACAAACACAAACACCCACACACGCGCACTCACGCACACTCACGCACACACTCACTCACACACAATCACATACAAACACACACACCCACTCACACAATCACACACACTCACACACACACACCCACACACACTCACAGCAGTGTTAGTGGGGCATCAGAGAGTGTGAGAGATGAAGGAGTAAAAATAACCTGATCCCTCGAGACTTTTACACACCCTCATTCAAGATGTAGAGAGAGAGAGAGTGGACTTCACACACACCTCAACACACACACACCCCTACAACACAGAGCCGCCGGAGACTAGCGCTCCAACACATTCATAACTCATGACGAGAGCTTTAAAAATGAAACATTCAAGTTAAATATAAAGACTTTGACCAAATATAATTTACATCACTGTCGTTTGGTGTCGCTAAGATTTTTTAAATGTTTTTGATAGAAGTCTCAGTCTTCTACTCACCAGGACTGAGTTTATTTAATCTAAAATACAGTAAAATACAGTACAGTAGTATATATATATATATATATATATATATATATATATATATATATATATATATATATATGAGTAAAACAAAATAAAATGCTTATTAAATGCATTAAAGGGGTCATACCATCTTTTTGGTGTATATATATATATATATAAAAGATGGTATGACCCCTTTAATGCATTTAATAAGCATTTTATTTTATAAAAAATAGAAAATTTGTATACAAATCTGTATATAGTAAATTCTGCTTTGTATACAAATGTTCTATTTTCCAACATTTTCCTATTGCAGACAGACACGACTGTGCAATTTTGAGTTTTCTTTCATGCCAGGATATTATTCTGCCCAAAAAAAAGACAATAATTGCACAGTTTTGTCAGAATGAAAATACGACCCACATCAGATTCTTCAGACTGTGATCGCTTTCATTCAACACTCAGATTTAGAGAATCGAGTTGAAAACGCATTGTTTGAGTGATGTCTTTCAGCTCGTGTGACGGTACTGACCTTCCCCCACAATCCCAAGAACCTCAAACCTGTGCATCACATCACTGGAGGCCGGCTCCTCATCCACTCAAACGGCCCGCGCGGTCGCCGTGGTTACGGGCTGGCATGGGGCAGCCTGCAGTGGAATCATGGGATGGACCGGATCACCGAGACTCTGAGCATGATGATGTCTGTCAGCACACACACCTGAGGAAACACACAAGACAGATGTTCAAACCTCACGGAGATGATCTAGGGTCTATATCACATAGCTGCCATTAATAAATTAATTAATAAATATTGTACAAAATATAAAATTTCTGACACCTATTAGAAAATAACTAATTATATCAATATTTTTGGAAATATCTAACGAACAAATCAAATAAATAAATGAAATATTGCCAGAATATTACATTTCTGTCAATACTGATAATTGCATAAGTAAATAAATAATAAATAAACAAATAAGCAAAAAAAATATATATATATACATTTCCATAAATATGAAATATTTGACAATACCAATTACATAAATGTATAAAATATTGCTAGAAATATAAAATATCTGCCACTACCGATAATTACAAATAAATAATTAAATATTTTGGAAATATCTGACAATACCAATTACATAAATGTATAAAAATAAATAAATATTTTGGAAATATCTGATAATACCAATTACATAAATGTATAAAAATATTGCTAGAAATATGTAATTATCGGTACTGACGGATATTTTATAAGTAAACAAATAAATAAACAAATAAAGTAAACAAATAATTACCGGAAATATAAAATATCTGTCAATACCGATAATTAGATAAATAAATAAATAAATAAGCAAACAAACAAATAAATAAATATTACCGGAAGCATCAAATATCTGACAATACAGAAATATAAAATTTCTGTCAATACCAATAATTACACAAGTGGACAAATAAGCAAGCAAACAAACAAATAAATAGGTCTAAATATTGCCAGAAATATCAAATATCTGACAATACCAATTAAATATATTGCCAGAGAAATATCAAAATATCTGTACATGCTGATAATTACATAAGAAAATAAATAAACAAATAAGCAAACAAACAAATAAATAAATATTGCCGGAAATATCAAATATCTGTCAATATGATAATTACATAAGTAAATAAACAAATTATCAAACAAACAAATAAATAAATAAATATGGCCAGAAATATCAAATATCTGTCAATATGATAATTACATAAGTAATTAAATAAATAAATAATTATTACCGGAAATATCAAATATTGGACAATAGCGATAATTACAAAAATAAAAAAATAAAAAACAAGCAAACAAACAAATAAACAAATAAATAAAGCCGGAAATATCAAATATCTGTCAATATGATAATTACATATGTAAATAAATAAATAAATAAATAAATAAATAAATAAATATTACCGGAAATATCAAATATCGGACAATACCGATAATTACATAAATAAAAAAATTAAAAACAAGCAAACAAACAAATAAACAAATAACTAAATAAAGCCGGAAATATCAAATATCTATCAATATGATAATTACATATGTAAATTAAGTAAATAAATAAATAAATATTACCGGAAATATCAAATATTGGACAATACCGATAATTACATAAATAAAAAAATAAAAAACAAGTAAACAAACAAATACTGGTAAACAAATAAATAAATAAAGCTGGAAATAGGCTTTCAAATATCTGTCAATATGATAATTACATAAGTAATTAAATAAATAAATAAATATTACCGGAAATATCAAATATCGGACAATACCGATAATTACATAAATAAAAGAATAAAAAACAAGCAAACAAATAAATAAACAAATAAATAAATATTACCGGAAATATCAAATATCGGACAATACCAATAATTACATAAATAAAAAATAAAAAACAAGCAAACAAACAAATACCGGTAAACAAATAAATAAATAAAGCTGGAAATATCAAATATCTGTCAATATGATAATTACATAAGTAATTAAATAAATAAATAAATAAATATTACCGGAAATATCAAATATCGGACAATACCGATAATTACATAAATAAAAAAATAAAAAACAAGCAAACAAATAAATAAATTTTACCGGAAATATCAAATATCGGACAATACCAATAATTACATTAAAAAAAATTAAAACAAGCAAACAAGCAAATAAACAAATAAATAAATAAAGCCGGAAATATCAAACATCTGACAATACCGATTAAATAAATACATAAAATATCTGCATAGATAGATAGATAGATAGATAGATAGATAGATAGATAGATAGATAGATAGATAGACTATCGGTTCAACAATGCAGACTCTTAGCAAACATCTTTACTGGGATCAGTAAACCAGCATCTGCTGTCCAAATCAAACCTGACCAAATGGTTTCAAAGATGCATCGCTATGTGGTTGCTAGGTGGTTGCTATGTGATTGTTTACCAGTTTCACCAAATGCTCTCCAAAACAAAACAACGAATCCTAAACCAACATCAGCACAATCTTATTTCATCTCGAAAAGGAGCAAATGTTTCCTCAGAGCCCGTTTGTTCTGTTTCATGTGTGGCGGCAGAGTTAAGTATTTGTGCGCGTGTGGGTCACAGATAATTAGGATGCGGCTATAAATAGTGCATGGCAGAAGCATATTCAGAGCCATTAAAGAACGACACGCTGAACTGAAGGAGAACGAGACTCGACGTGTCCAGAACTCACTGAGAAACACACGGCTCACGTAAGAGATGAAGAATTGAGTTTAGTGAGTCAGATGAAGCACAAGTAGATCAAAAACACCTGTGATTACAGGGACATCATTTAAGAAGTTCAACTAGACAGCATGCTAGTGTTCTCTAGAGAGAGTCCATATCGCCTGATAAAAATCAAGTATATGCCAATAGAGATTGTAAAACAAAGAAATAAAAAATATCTGAAATATCATTATTGTAAAATATTGCCAATTTTTTTTTAATAACCGATACAGATTATTAGCATTTAATATATGCCCAATAACCGATATGCAGAATTGCATTAATGGTTTTAAATACGTATCTGAAATGCAGCGCCCTCTAGAGGCCAAATAAAACCATCACTGACTCCTCGTGGAGTTTGTTTTGACACGCGAGGCTGCGCTGCACTTCAAATACGGGTTTAAAACAGACGGTATGTTATACAGTACATTACCGTACATGTTTTCATATCATTATACAGTACGAGAGCGCCATCTAGAGGCCAAATAAAACCATCACTGACGCCTCGTGGAGTTTGTTTTGACATGCGAGGCTGCGCTGAACTTCAGATGCGGATTTAAAACAGACGGTATGTTGTACAGTACACTACCATATGCGTTTTCATATTGTTATACAGTACGAGAGCGCCATCTAGAGGCCAAATAAAACCATCACTGACTCCTCGTGGAGTTTGTTTTGACATGCGAGGCTGCGCTGCACTTCAGATACGGGTTTAAAACAGATGGTATGTTATACAGTACATTACGTGCGTGTTTTCATATCATTATACAGTACGAGAGCGCCATCTAGAGTCCAAATAAAACCATCACTGACGCCTTGTGGAGTTTGTTTTGACATGCGAGGCTGCGCTGCACTTCAGATACGGGTTTAAAACAGATGGTATGTTATACAGTACATTACGTACGTGTTTTCATAGAATTATACAGTATGAGAGCGCCATCTAGAGGCCAAATAAAACCATCACTGGCGCCTTGTGGAGTTTGTTTTGACATGCGAGGCTGCGCTGCACTTCAGATACGGGTTTAAAACAGATGGTATGTTATACAGTACATTACGTACGTGTTTTCATAGAATTATACAGTACGAGAGCGCCATCTAGAGGCCAAATAAAACCATCACTGACGCCTCGTGGAGTTTGTTTTGACACGCGAGGCTGCGCTGCACTTCAGATAAAGATTTAAAACAGATGGTATGTTATACAGTACATTACGTACGTGTTTTCATATCATTATACAGTACGAGAGCGCCCTCTAGAGGCCAAATAAAACCATCACTGATGCCTCATTGAGTTTGTTTTGACACGCGAGGCTGCGCTGCACTTCAGATGCGGATTTAAAACAGACGATATGTTATACAGTACATTACCGTACGTGTTTTCATATTATACAGTACGAGAGCGCCATCTAGAGGCCAAATAAAACCATCACTGATGCCTCATCGAGTTTGTTTTGACACGCGAGGCTGCGCTGCACTTCAGATACGGATTTAAAACAGACGATATGTTATACAGTACATTACCGTATGTGTTTTCATATTATACAGTACGAGAGCGCCATCTAGAGGCCAAATAAAACCATCACTGATGCCTCATCGAGTTTGTTTTGACACGCGAGGCTGCGCTGCACTTCAGATACGGATTTAAAACAGACGATATGTTATACAGTACATTACCGTATGTGTTTTCATATTATACAGTACGAGAGCGCCATCTAGAGGCCAAATAAAACCATCACTGGCGCCTTGTGGAGTTTGTTTTGACACACGAGGCTGCGCTGCACTTCAGATACGGGTTTAAAACAGACGGTATGTTATACAGTACACTACCGTATGCGTTTTCATATTATTATACAGTACGAGAGCGCCCTCTAGAGGCCAAATAAAACCATCACTGGCGCCTTGTGGAGTTTGTTTTGACACGCGAGGCTGCGCTAAACTTCAGATACGGGTTTAAAACAGACGGTATGTTATACAGTACACTACCGTATGCGTTTTCATATTATTATACAGTACGAGAGCGCCCTCTAGAGGCCAAATAAAACCATCACTGACTCCTCGTGGAATTTGTTTTGACGCGCGAGGCTGCGCTTCACTTCAGATACGGATTTAAAACAGACAGTATGTTATACAGTACATTACCTTACGTGTTTTCATATCATTATACAGCAATTCATTTGTTGACTAGATGCTGTATTAGTGGAGAACAGCACCAAAGGGAACTGCAAACATGAACAGATCTCTCTATGCTTTTCTGGTGCTGCTGAGATATGGCGGCCAAAAACCATAAGACCTAAACTAATGTGAGATTGCTGGCGTCTTTAAGTAGGAGAAACATCAGGAGACAAATTCTCCTATATCAGTGTTTTAATATAGATCATTTAGGACTGGAGACTAAAAACCCTTCTGATAACCTGTTTGAACACAATCATTATTTTTGCAATTCTATTTGGTGACAAAAAAAAAAGGTCTTTCATTAATAATTGGAAACCATTCGACTCAAGACTCAATGGGATTTTTCTGGAGCATCTCATGTAAAATTAAAGTCTCCATTTGGTCTTTCTGGGTCTCAGTACATGCACTACACACAAACAGATGGACGTCTTTATGTTTCGTCTGTGTGTGAGCGTGTGTTTCCGCTGGCACAGAGTTGTGCATGTCACCACTTTAGACCAAAACGCCAACAAATCAGTGATGAACGTGAGGTCTGGGACTCAGGGGGGAGACAGACACGTCACATCAGTGCGATTACACTGAGAACACGGATCAGGAAAACAAACACACCAACAACATCACACACACACACCTCAACATGAGATGAAGCTCACATTACTGATTGGTCGTTCATGAACGATTTGTTTGTTTTGCTTGAGTCAAGTGACAAATGAACTAAAGACTATAAGAAGCTCAATGCTCTTTTGAGGTGAAATACTCGTTTTTATTTCTCATAATTTATATTTAGCTTCATTATAATGATTTTTAATTGTGGAATGTGACTGAAATCAAATATCTCCCTATATGGTTAAAGAATAAATACAAATATTTTGCCCAAAATATTACATATCAGCCAATACTAATTCATAAATAACTAAATAAATAAATGCTTGAAATATCTGCCAATAAATAAATAAATAAATATCTGGCAATACCGATTCAATAAAAACTTAAATAAATTTAGCTGGAAATAACAAATATCTGCCAATACCAATAAATACATAAATAAATGAATAATTGAAGAAATAAATCACATATATCACCCAGTAACCGATATATATTGTTTATACCTGATACAGTCATTCAAAAACATTTTGCGTCTGTCAAGCGACCAATAATGAACTGCATTATAATGATTTTCTAATTCAGAATGTGATCAAAGATTGAACATATAAACATGTTCAGGGTATTTGGCATATGAAAAAATGTATCTAACAAAATTACTTGAATACAAATTAGTCGATTTTTTTAACGAGATTCAAAAATCAATCCGACTATTTACAAAACCCATTTAAATTGTGAAACCTGTTAATTAATCAGAAAAAGAACGTTATTCAGACTGATTTTTTAACAATGGAAAAGAGGGTGTTAATGGGATCCTTCACCGATTAGCATTAAGCTTTGTATCAGTAGAAACCCGGTAGTATTTTCGAGTGTCCGTGCTTCCCTCCCTCATGTCCCCCTGAGACCAGAGATTTCTGTATTGTGTGTCTGGAAAAAAAACTCTGATGACGCAAAAATCGTCATTTAGCGTCATGATCATCGGAGGCTTGTTTGTCCAGAGGCGAGAGACTCCAGCCAGTAGGAGGAGCTCGTCCCGCATGTCTTCAACCCGCCCATAGGGGGATCTCACCATAAAACGCCGTCTTTTCAGTTTCGAGTCACTAGTAGCCTAGCTGTATCATTTCAACCGACACTGCCCTCTGTAACCGGTAGGCGTGGCTTGGGAGTGTCCTCGTAGGGCAGCGAAGCAAGTGCATTCTGGGAGTTGTAGTCTTTCATCCACATGAGCCAAAAATACATTTTCTGGCTTTTCTCAGTCTACAAGTCACCAACTTCTAAAATAATTTCACATTTCTACTAGATAAATGACCCAATTAAAATACACATTCATCTTTCCAGCGATGAAATATCCCTTTAAAGAATGAAGTCAGGTGATCAAGAAAAGAGGGGAGGGACTAAAAAAATACAATGGATTAGTTGATCAATTGGATTAAAAAAGCATTTTGCATTTAAAATGGTTTATTCAAAAAGTTCTCAAGGACTAAAAATTAATTTACAGTTAAAATAAGTTTAAGTTACATAAAGAAATGTGTTTTGGCCTTAATGAATCTTTCTGAGAGAGTGAATGGCACAGCTCAGAGCTCGACAGAGGTCATGCTGTCACTTCCTCATGCGCACACTCAAATGAACAAATAAAAATGCCAAAGCAGCCTGTTTTTCACTGCATATGAGCTCTGGACTCGGACTAATTCAATCAAGCCTCTCTGAAAAGAGCTAAAAATACAGCCGTCAGCCTTTAAACGTCAGAAATAGCAGACCGGTGAACGCTCCGGCTCTTACAGCACAAACACATCAGGCCGTGAATCCGCCGCAGATTTGGGGAAGAAGATCGATATACCTCCCAATACTGTTAAAGAATAGAAAAAATACATTCTGCCCGAAATATTACATATCTGCCAATACCAATTACCAAATAAATAAATAAATGCTAGAAATATCTGGCAATACAGATTAAATTAATTAATTTTTTACATATTAAAAAATAAATTTAGCTGGATTTACAAATATCTGCCAATACCAATAAATATATGAATGAATTAAATGTGCCCAAAAATTTGCCTAGAATATTACATATATCAATTCATAAATAAATAATGAATTGATATATGTAATATTCTAGGCAAATTTTTTTGTAATATGTATTTTTTAATATGTAAAAAATTGATTAATTTAATGAGTTTGCTCCAAATATCTGTCAATACAGATTAAATTAATTAATTTTTACAGATTAAAAAATAAAATAAATTTAGCTGGATTTACAAATATCTGCCAATACCAATAAATAAATGAATAAATAAATAAAATTTGCCCAAAATATAACATATATCAATTCATAGATAAATAAATGCTCCAAATATCTGGCAATACCGAGTAAAGAAAAACAGGGAGATTTGGCCGTTCAGCCTGTTAATGCTTACAAAGAGAGTCCAAGAATCAAACAAAGAATCTTCTCAGCTGGTTTAAAGCCAATCTACCTGGACGACACTCCTGATCCGCCGTACAAACTCACCGTGTTTCTGGGTTCAGTCCCCAGACGCACAAAATGAGAACATGTAAGGAGGACGAGGGGAAAAAAGACAGAGAGAAAGAGACTGATACTATAAACACCTTCTGAACTGAATATAGTGACGACCTTCTGAAATCAGAACAGAAACATAGACTGTATGCATCGTGTTAAAGCGTGTTTTTATGTGTGAGAACGGTTTATTTTACTGGCTAAACGTTGCATTTTAAAGCTTTAAAAACGATGGCCATTTCAAACAGGTTTCCTGGACACTCCCCTCATCTGCCATTGGTCAGCCAAACGGATAGCCCCGCCCCCAAAATCATGCCATTGGTCGAGTCAATAACTGTAGTTTCGGGCTGGTCGTGATGCTCAAACCAACAGATCTGAAAGCACTTTCAGTGGAATCAACTTACGAACGGTTTATTTATAGTTGCATATTGAGCTTGGATACAAGAAAGTATTTCAACATCCAAATAAAAAGATACTTCACCTTTAACTTAACGCAAATTAGCAGTTAAATGCAGTTTTTGCCTGTAACAGAGAATTATTGTCTAAGAGCTGAAGAGAAACGATGATTTCTGTCCTTTTCCATGAAAACAAGGTCAGCGTGACCTCAAAAACTGAACACTCGTGATGATGAAGGCCAAAAGCTTCTCAAGATCTTCATCAGACATTAACTCATCATAACACCGGTTACAAACGAGCTACATTTACTAAATCACTGTCATGCGTGAGAAGAAACCGTCTAGATGTGGTAAAACTTTCATTGCATTCATGGTAAACATTTTGTCAGGTTCATGCAAGACCTGGGAATCGAACCCAAGACCTCGGCGTTGCAAGCGTCAAACTTTACTGTAGAATACTACAAATGTCATTGCAGTAATTGGAACAGCTACGCATTCATTATAGAGCAGTAGTAGATTACAACACAACTGTAATTAGTATCAGAGAAATGTGTGAATATGTCAGATTTGAGTTATAGATTTTAAAAAGATATTTTTTTTTTTAAACATAGGTCACTTTTATGTCCCAGTGGATAGATTTTTTTTTTTTTTTTGTGATATAAAGTTCACATTAAAACTGTCTTGTAAACTTCTAACCATCAAATGCCTGTTATCTGGAGATTTTTATTGTTTTACCCTCATCCAAGATCTTGAATTTCCTCAGCTGTACTTTTGTCAAATTATGCAAAAAAATTAACTTTTTATTTAATTATGTGCATTTAGGCTACATAAAATACTATCTATGAAAACAGTCTTATCAAGACGGGGTTTTCTAATGCAAAAAGTGTTTAAAATGTCATTTCCATCAAAATATATGTTACTAAACAGTAACACAGTACATGATTTGGTGAGTAAAAAATCTTTTAAATGAAAATGACTCATGTATGTTCACTGATGGACAGTGTTACACTCTTAAAAATAAATATGTATAATAAAAAATGTTTAAAAAAAATTGCCGTAATGCCAGAGAAGAACATTTTTTTTGGTTCATCAAAGAACCTTTTAGTGAACAATTCTTTAAAGAAGTTCTTGCATTTTAAAAGAACCATTTTCCAATATAAAGAACCTTTTGTGGAATGGAATGATTATGGATGATGGTGATGGTGATGGTGATATTCACCCAAAAATGATAATTCTGTCATTATTTACTCGCCCTCATGTTGTTCCCAAACCCATAAGACTCTCTGTCCCTCCACTGACAGCTACGCAACTACCACTTTAATGCTTCAAAAAAGTTCATAAAGAGATCGTAAAACTAACATGCATGAATTGAACGGTTACTCAATTTTCTGAAGAAACTCAATCGCTTTATATGATGAACAGATTTAATTTAGGATTTTATTCACATTTAAACATTTTCGGGTGAACTATCCCTTTAAAGATTGTTCATGGATCCATAGATGCCAATAATGAAGCATTATCTTAAAAGTCTACTGTAGTAAACAATTCTACTTAACTTGTGAGAGTGTTTGAGTATTTAAGTACCAGTAATTGAAAAAAACATCCTGTTTTGAAGTAAAATTAGATTTAATTCAGGCTTTTATTCACATTAAAGCATTTTTGGGTGAACGATTCCCTTTAAAGATTGTTCATGTATCCATAGATGCCAATGCTATTTTTTAAGAGTGCACTGTAGTAACCAAATTCACTTCACTTGTGAGAGTGTTTTAGGAGTATTTAAGAACCGATAATTGAGAAAACACCCTGTTTTGAAGTAAAATGGCATGCAACAGCAGTACAACAGTGATTTAAGAGTGTAAATATGACAGTACCTATGTGTTGATGTGCTCATATGTTCATATATGACTAATGCACCGGTCATGTATGCACTGCCAGACTCAGTCACGCATCTCGCGGTTTGCGTGTGTTTCTGTGTCTCTGCGTCGCATTGAGCGGGTTCGCGTTGCGTGGGAGTCACGCGCACATAGAAACACGGATCTGAACCACGCACTTCACCCACATCAGCCCTGACAGACTGTAATTATGACACAGAATACCACAACACTCTCAGAGCCGCAGTACAACAGCATGCCAAAGTGCTGCAGTCAAACCACGCATGATAGCACTCAAATAATAATAATAAATCGAAGGGAATCAGAAAAACGAGTCGTGTTTACTTACGCGTTCCGGAGACCAGGACGCGGTATAAAACACTCACATCCTCAAACGCACTGATGTATGTGAACCTCATCAACCCACCCGCGACAACAGCAACAGTTTCAGACTGGCGTCAGTGGAGACGATTCCAATGACTGACGCTAGTCACAGACACGCCCCTTCGTGGGATATTCACCAATCAGGAGACCAGTAGCTCGGTGTGGGCGTGGCAAACAGTGGCAGCAGAACCACTGTAATATAATATAATATAATAAATGTAATTCAATCTAATGTAATATAATATAATAATATTTATTTACAGGTTTTATTTAGGGGTTTTCACATTTCAGTGAATTTAGATTTGTAAATTAATAAATATGTATATACAGTAGGATCCTATATAAAAACTTGTTTGTCAAATACAGGAAAAACAGTAATATTGTGAAATATTATTACAATTTAAAATAACCATTTTCTATGTGAATATATAGTAAAGTGTAATTTATTCCTGTGATCAAAGCTGAATTTTCAGCATCATTACTCCAGTCTTCACATGATCCTTCAGAAATCAGTATAATATGATGATTTGATGATCAAAAAACATGAAGGCCTACTATCATTAGTGTTCAATTCATATATTATATACATTTTTAAAAATGCATGACACATGCATTGAAAGCACTGGTTTATATTGGTTATGGATTGCCATAAATTTCACCTGTTCGTGTATTTGCGCCTTCAGATCAAATCACTCACACCACCTAGTGGATATATGAAGCACAGTGATTATTTTCAAAGATGACAGACGATGAATGAAGGAAAGATTGCTAAAATAATTTTATAAAAATAAAAACTTTTGTAGAAAAACAATGCATTTTCTGTCATTCACAGATGTGTACACCGAGACTGATACTGGAATTAAAATAGTCTATAATAACTATTTTTAGTAAATGTTAGATTTTAAGAGTTTTAATCTACTTTTATTTCTGGCCTTTGACTTTGATGCTATTTTAAATCCAGTCTGTCTCAGCATCTGGTTTTGGAAGACAAAATAAATAAAATGAAAGACTGGAACCGTTCAGAATGGATTAGCCTATGATGAGCTTTAGTGGAACAGAAGCACTTCTGAAGTGGCATTAGGTGTTTTTACACAGGCTGTTACATGCATGAATGCATTCACACAGCACTTACAGCTGTGTGCTTCGATACTACGGGCTGAAGTGGGTCAAAAGTGCGGCATTTACGTCTTTACACAGAATTTTGAGCAGCCTTAAAGGTGGGGTAGGTAATTTCAGAGAGACTAGCAATAGCATGCTAGCTTTGAAAGCATTTCTTTCTTACTTATGTTTACTTACAATTTGTTTTATTCTATATGCATATAAGTTGTTGGAGAAAATATGTAAAAAATCAAATAGGTATTTGAGCTGTTGTTGACTGTGAACATATAGCTACAAGTATTATGCGATTAAATCTCAATGTAAATAAAGTCCCCCTGTAGTCAATAATTTTATCCCTTAAAACTCATCTCTGATCACCAAAATGACATATTTAAATGTTTTTTTCCTTGAAAAAAATTCTTCATGCCTTAAAATAGCTTGACTGTAACTCGACACCCTTGCCTCATTTAGTATACTGTTCTATGAATATGCAAATGAGCCCCGCCTCCACTCACTCAGCTCAGAGATCCACTGGTTGACGATCACACGTTGATCTGATTGGTTACAAGGTAGTTTGTGACGTCAGAAACACCAGCGATTTCAAAGCGTGTTTTTGAGACTGTCTTTGGTTCACTGCAGTTTTAAGGAGGAAATACTCAGCAATGGTGCATGTCGACTTATGAATTTACACATGCTTTGACTTAAAACATATTAAAAACATCACATAGACACATAAACAACATTAAAAACTGGACTTTCACCACAAGGGGGACTTTAATATAGACTAGAGTTAAGCTGTGACGTCACAATCAAGTTGAATTGTGGGTAGACAGTGTTATATGCATTACAAGTAACTTGAGTTACGTAATGTAATCAGATTACTTTTTCAAGTTAAACCATTACTTTTAAATTTACAACAAAATATCCGAGTTACTTTTTCAAATAAGTAATGCAACTTTGTTTTTCCATGTATTGTCTGACAGCTCTCTTCATGCTGAGAGAAATCATCGTTCGCTGTGTAAACATGATCGTTATTGAATAGTTTTAGAATAAAAACTCATTCACTCATCTCACTTGCACACACAAAAAAAGATTCAGTGTTACACAAAATTAATAAAAACAGTGAAATGCAATACCAGACTATATTACCAAACCTGCAATAATTAAATGTTAAATTATAGCTGCATACTTTATGTATTTAATCTCACTTTAGTAACCAATGTCTTTACTGCTGACCTTTGATAATCAAAATAAGCAAAAATGATTTTAGATAAACCACATTTGTGTTTCATTTAAAAAAAAAATTTATTGAATGTTATCGTGTTGAACTTTCTTCTCCTGCATCTTATTCTTCTTCAGTCCAGAATGGCAGAACAGCTAAACGCTTTTCTTTTAACTGCGCCCTAAACTGTACAGACATGAATTTATATTTTTTTCAGCATGAGGCTTATTCATTTCACTTTTGGTGAGAAAGGGTGTTATTAAAACACAACAAGCAAGCCCAGCCAAGAAAAAGTTATGCATAAAAAAGTACTTTTTTAGGGAGTAACCCAATATTGTAGATGATTATGTTCTTTTGAATAGCTCATGGAAATGAGCATCTTGACCTTCACAATCCATTTGACTTAAAATCAATGATTAGTTGTTTTTAAATCCACACACTGTACATCAAATGTACAACAAGTCCAAGTTTACCTTATATCTTCTAATGTCAAAGAGATCACAACTACACAACTACATCTGATAAACCGCAACCGACATGAACGCAATACTGAGAAAAAGAACAAACAGAACAATACAACAACTTATAAATCAACTTATAATAAAATAGTTGACAAAAAACACAAAATTAGGCTATGTGAAATCTTAGACAGACAAAAGTCACGCACACACACACACACACGCACACACAATTTCAATGTTATCATAGCCTATTTTAGTACTACTCAGTCTTCATTAACTGATTAAATAGTTTAAACACGTCAGAATGGGACCTGTAAGGATCATGTTATTATTTATAGGCAAACTGTAATGATTGGCTAAACATTAGATTAATAGTAAAACACTCAATGAGAGGCTTTCACAATGTCCAGTAGAATAAACGTGTGCGTATGAGAAAGCGAGCGCGCAACGCTGGTCTGGTTCTGCGCATGCGCACTTCTGACCCCAAACATGGCGACAGAGAGCTGTGAAAAGTGCTGAATTCTGACTACATTTCGACAAATTTGCGAAGGTTGGTCGACATTTCTACACTTATTTTATTTTCTTGCATACGTTATGCGCTTGATCGTTATGTCAGATTACAAAAAAGGGCCTTTTTAAAGTCTGTATGTGATGATTTAGGCGTTTGTTTTGCCTGATGTTCAACTCTTTCTGTGCCAGTGGCGATTATTCATGTTGTTATATCAGAAGTATTTGTGGATCCGAGCGAGACTGATAAAATAACGAGCGTTTGTTTTGTGTTTCGTTGCTTTTGGTCATTATGATGTTGATGATGTGTATGATCAGTGGTGTGTCGTCATCGCTGATGACGTTTCCTTTATTTCAGATGTCAATCTCAGGCGTATGTAAACACTCTCAGATAGCGATCTTTAAATCTCAGATACATTATTGATCTTATTTTCGCATCAGTAATGGATATATCTCCTTACTTTCACAGTTCACACAACAGATAACATTTACAAAGTTTACGCTAACATGATGTGCTGAAAAGAACGACAGAATTTACCATGTTTTTACTATGGTATTCTTTGAATTATCTAGAAGTACCATATAAATGCCTTGAAAAATAAATAATCATTCAATACTAGGTTATAAATTAGATTATTTTAGTATTATGGTACTGGCTCAGTAAGGTTAAAACACTTTTTTACATTAATTCTGTTCATTGTTTTTAATTTATGTGGTTCTGATACTAAATATTTTCATACTTAATAACTGTTATCTATATGATACATTTTTATGTGAAACATTATTTCAATACTTGAAAGAGTATTTGACAATGAGTGTATTTGTTACTAATTTATTACTACACATAGGGACGCTCCGAAATGGAAAAAATTGGCCGATACCGATAATTCTTTATATTTTAAAACCGATATTTGGTATATTGGCCGATAATATTCATCTGAAGCGTCTCAGCTGAAGAAAATAATCTATTATTCATCTGCTTTAACATATCGGCCTAATTTTCTAATCGGGTTGATAACAATAACATTAAAAATGAACATATATCGGCTGATGTTTGTTATTATTTGTTACTAATTACTATATATAATAATAAAATATATTTAGTATAGCACTATTATGCAATAATAAAATGTTATATGTTATACTTTTATTTATTAATTTATTTGTAATTAAAACAAATTTAATGTTATTGCTTATATATATATTTTTTACATATAATAATATTGAAATATGTTTACAAATTATAAAAGTATTAATCCTCAAAATGTAGCGTAATTATGTTTTTGTGTCAAAAATAAACCATAAGAGATCACATTTTTCATAATCATTCATCATTTATTATGATTTCACTGTTGTATAACTGTATTTTAGTGAAAAAAACATAAATTAATAATAAATGAACATTGGATTTCCTTCAAACAGTGTAAGAAACTTTCAGAATCTTCATCTTGTTATTTTTTCATGACAGTGACGGCAAATGCAAAGACTAAGTTACCATGTTTTTATCATGGTAAAAATAACTAGTAGCTGTGAGTTTTTAGTGGTTAATAGATTAAACATTGGTTCGTAGATTCAACATTTAATTTAGTAACATCACTGTAAAATGTTCATGTTATCTATGTGAGATAATGGGCTTGTGCAGATGTTTGTTTGTGATGTAAATTTCTCTTTAGTATTTTGTCTGTGTGTCAGAGCTGTAATTAATATTCTGTTCAGGTGGAGGTTGTTTGTGTTGAATATAATACTCATTTGGTCTCATGTTCAAAGATGGAGAGCGCTTCTGATGGAGAACAGAGAGAGAGAGAGAGAGAGAGAGAGAGAGGGAGGTATTGTTTCTCACTGAGGCAGGAACACGTGCTGTATGATGCAAACTGCTTGAAATCAAACATGGAAATAAAAAAAGGAGTGCTGAGAGCATGTTTGTTTTTTGTGAATGATGAAAAGCTAGAGAAAGTCAGATAAGCCCCGCCCCCCACACCCACTGACACCTGCATCAGCCAGTAAGCCCCGCCCACCACACCCAATAGGTGTGTTCGACATCGGCTGCGGCTGGATGCAACCGATCGGCGAGAGTAGCCGCGTGCAGGCGGGGAGGAGCTGCAAACGGAGACGTGAAGTCGGACACTTTCTGGTTCCCGTAGTGACTGCTCACGTGGTATTTGCATACTTTACCACAGCTGAAGTGAAATAAATGCAATATTTGACAAATAATACACAGATTTTTCAGATACATTTTTATTCAATACTTTATGTAGGCTACTGCTTCATACAGCGTCTGTTTGAACAAGAATAAAGTTCAACATAAGCTGTTATAAATGAAGTGGAGTCTACGTTTTTTAATCTGTTTTATTTGATAAACATGACACAATATAACATGACAACGACATGAAAAGAGTGTTTACTGTTATAATAAACTGATTTGAGAGCTTTAGAAGAACTAAAGGTGTTCGAATAAACACGAAACACACGTGATCGTTGTCATGCAGTGAATCCGGCCAATCGTGGAACAGCTGTGTCGTCATCCGCCCTCGTGCAGCCCAATGCAGCCGCTCTTGAGAAGCTGCGCTGGCTGAGTTCTCCGGCTACTCTCGAATTGCTCTCGCGGTACTTTGATGGCATACGTCACAGTCACGTGGCGTCGGCGCTGCATCAAGTCGGACAAAATTTCTAACCGGCATGCACTGCTTCAAGTCAGCCGCCGATCGTTCTGCGCAGAGCTGCATGAAGTCGAACAAGCCTAATGACACCTGCATCAGCCAGTAAGCCCCGCCCACCACACCCAATGACACCTGCATCAGGCAATAAGCCCCGCCCACTACACCCACTCAGCCAATAAGCCCCGCCCACCACACATATGACATCTGTATCAGCCAATAAGCCCCGCCCACCACACCCAATCACACCTTTATCAGCCAATAAGCCCCGCCCACCTGTCTGTCACTTTTTAGCCGCAGGTGATTGGAACAAACCATTTTAGTAAAGCAGTTCTCTAAAATGAAATTATTAAACAAAGCTTTTGTTTTTGAATAATTTCTGGATATTGTCGGGTGAATAAGAGGGCAGATCTGGCTGCTGGAATGTTATGATAATGGATGAAATGTTTCAGGAATGGGATGCCTTAGGGAATGCTGGGATATGTTATGATAAACACTCTTTGTAGGCGAGTCGGAGAGAGGTTTGTTCATCTCTGTAACTTGTGCTTTATTTAGTTATAATGTTAATAGTAATTTTAATGTTAATTACTTTATATTTAATGTAATTCAGTATAATAATGTGTATGTAATTTGCTTTATGTTCAGTATTTAATCAATTATTTATAAAATTGCACACACAAAAAATGTATCAATTGATTAAAAATATTTTGTCAAATCTAATTAATGTATTAAGTGTGTGCTAAGATTAATAAGTAAAAAACATTTTAAGATTTTGCACACAGTGGATCTCTCAAGTGTCTTTGTAATTTGTTCATAAAACTATTTTTACTGTAATTTTACATTGAATTCAATTCTAAATATTGGACAGTTTTAAAATAAACAATTTTAATGTAAATTGTTACATGCAGTTTTTGTTTGAATGATTTACTGAAGATTTTTGTTAGTTTTAGGTGCTGTTTAAATTATTTTTATCAAAACATTTAAACAAATGATCAACAGAATAATTGATTATTAAAAACGTTGCATGAATATAATGACTCCTTATGTTAGGTTTAGGAGCTTTTTATCAGATTTTTGTCCAGTTAATCAAGAAAAATCAACAAACGTTTTGCAGTTCTATATTTTTGTTTTTCCACAAACTATCATTTGACAGTAAGTTCCTCATCCTGATGCAAAACAGCTGAAATAAGTCAGTGTCAGACTAATATGTTAGTCATTTTGCCTGATGATTGATTTGTTTATCAACAAATAGTTTATTCTTTATTATAGTTAAATTAGACTACTATTTACATTTAATAAAAGCAGAACGAGGTTCTTTGTAATTTGTGTGTAAAATTATTATTATGACATTGAATTAAATTTTTCCTAACTTTTGAACATTGCCATTTTACATACATTTGTGCAGTGAATTGAATATTTGCATTTTTTTTTTTTTATGTAAATCGTTCCAATAAATCCATTCACAGTTTGTGTTTGGATTAAGGATAAAGTACTTTGTTTTTTTTTATGTACACTAATAAAAATGTAACAAATGTATTTTTTTTTTCTACATTAAAAATGACAAGAATTCAGGCAAGAAGAATAAAAAAAAAAAAGAAAATTCTATATTAGTACTCAATTAAATCTTGTAGAAATTAAAGCTTTAACTTATATGTATATTTTACTTGGAATTGTTTATGTTGAGTAAGTTATAAAATGAAGTAAAACCTACTCAACTTTCTGAAACTGGTGTTCCCATCATGCACTGGGGCATGAATAATTAATAAGGTTGCATTTTCACTATTTTATAGTTATATTTACACTGTTTAATTGTTACTTTTGTGGTTTTGTGACATCTGGAGTTCATTTTCTACTCAAAATGACTCAATCATACTATGATTGTTGTCTTACAAAGTGTAACAAGACATTTTTTTAAGTAACCCGTGCACTTTAAAAGCATGGCTTAATTCAGTTCTAACATTGTTTGGGGAAAATGTACAAACAAAGAGTGAGGAAAATGTACTTGAAACAGAGTATTTCAAAGTAAAAACTTCAAATGAATTCAAGTAGAAATTACTCAAACTCGAAATGTACTTATTCTCTTTGTTAATTTTTTACATGACTTAGTTAAGTAGATGTGAAATTTACTTAAAATACGAGTACAAAAACTTGCAAAAGAAAAATTAAGTCAATTTTACTTGTTTTTTCTCAGTGTAGTTTTCGTTTGAGGGTAAATCCTAAATCAAATACTATCCTGAGAGCGTCATCTTCAGGGTCTCAAACAAAACTCATGAATCTCACAAACTTTGTCAAGTCCAGTGACTAGTTCCTCTCCAGAAGTCTTTAAAGTAGCTTGTAAAATGACTTTTTCCCTGAAGAAAACAACATTGGAGCTTGTGATTTTGAGAAAGCGTTTAAACTTCATCTGGTTTTATTAACCCTGACTGAGGGACTCAAACAAAACACTGCAAACTCTCTCCTTTTGTCTGTCCGAGACAGTGTTATTTTAGGATCATTGATAAACTATTATTATAGTTTTTGTTAATATTTTGAATTAGATTTTATTTTTTTTATTTTTTAAAGTTTTAGTAATTTTGTTTGTCATTATTAGTCTTTTTTTATGTCTATAGTTTTTAAGTTTAAGTTTATGTGAGTTTTAGTTATTTTAGTACTTCAAGTTAAACTAAATGAAAATGATAAATGTGGCCTGAAATAAAATAAGTTTTTCTATTTTATTTCAGGTAATGTTTGTTTTATTTGAAGTAATGAAAATGTAATTTATAGTGTTTATTATATTTGTATTATTGTTTTAAATGTTGTTATTTTCATATGTACTGTTTTCATGTGAATTTTGTTCTTGTGTTTTTGTCACTTTTATTAGTTTTATCTCTATAGTTTTTTATTTAGTTAAAGTTGTACTTTATTTAGTTTTAATTGTAGTTTATTTAGTTTTAGTTATATTACTTTTTATAAATTTATAATGAAAAGGTTATTTTAATATCATACTATTATTAACATTTTTTTATTAATATTTGTCATTTTAATTTTATATGTAGTTTTCATGTGAATTTAAGTTAAATTTATAGTCAAATTTGTAGTCAGTTTTTATTTTATTTTATTTATTTTAGTACTTCAACTAAACGAAAATTAGAAATGCTGCCTTGGCTAGCTGTAATAAAATAAGTTTAATTTTATTTAATTTCAGTTAGTGTTTATTTAGTTTGAAGATTTGAGAGTGTTTTTAATGGTTTTAGTTTTAGTTTAGAGAGACGGCGGCTGCTCCTGAACAGAAACAGTGATTCTTCTGTGGCCTGAGACTCAGGAGTGAAACCTCTCACGACATTAACGAAGAGTCTGAGTGAAAGAGAGCGATTATGCCGGCAGAAAGAGCAAATGAACGACAGGACGAGAAGCTCACATGAGACCAAAGCGGAATGAACTTTTAATTGCTTGACATAAATAAGGAACTCATTTGTTCTGTCTATAATTGTCTGCCGGCATGTGGATTCAATTTCTAATCTAATAAGACACTTGATTATCGTCATATTCATGTCAGGAACGATCCGCTGGTCTTCACTCAGTTCGGGAGATTAATTTCTTTGCTTTAGACAGGAAGAGTGTGTTTGTGTGCTGTGGGAAGTTTCGCTCTTGAACAAGACGGCATTCAGCAGAGAGAGTGTGTGTGTGCGTGTGTGTGTGTGTGTGTGTGTTTCATGTCTCATTCGAGAGAAGCTTGACGCTCACACACGTGAAACTGAGAATCTGCAAGATCTTAATCTTTTACCTGATAAAAAGAGGAACATAAAAATGGCGTTTGGTTAATTATGCATTTTTACTAAAGGTTAAGTTGTGGCCAAAAGTGAGATCCAAAGTGGATTTTTGTTTTAATTGACCTAAAAGTTTGATTAAACCATCAAAATATGAGGTATTTATCTGACAAAATAATTTGCAACAAAAGATTATTTTACTAATACAAAAACAATAGGAAAAAGCATTTGACAGCATAATCAGTTATTAGAATTTGGTTGGTTCTCTCTTGATTTTAAATGCAGTCATAATTTCTTATATATGATTTTTTTTTTTTATCATTTCCTGTGATCAAAGTGTCAGTCTTCAGTGTCACATGATACTTCAGAAATCAGTCTAATATGGAAACAGAACAGCATTTATTTGAAATAGAATCGTTTGTAATGTTATAAATATCTTTATTGTCACTTTTGATCAGTTTTAATTCGACATTGCTCAATAAAAGTATTGATTTTTTAATATATTTTGTAATCTTACCCCAAATGTTTGAATGGTTGTTTATAATGGTGTCTACCTAAATATGAAGCAGCATATTTCAACATTGATAATAATCATAAATGTTTCTTGAGCATCAAATCATCAGAGTGATTTCTGAAGGATCATGTGACACTGAAGACTGGAGTAATGATGCTGAAAATTCAGCTTTGATCACAGGAATAAATTACACTTTACTATATAATCACATAGAAAACAGCTGATTTACATTAGAATAATATTTCACTGTTTTTACTGTATTTTTGATTGAATAAATGCAGCCTTGGTGAGCATATATTTATCAAATGTGTGGTAATTTGGTAGTATTAATGATTTTAAAAAATGCAAAGTACTATTGATGCTTCATGACACATTTATAAATTGCAATATAATAAAAAATTCTCCTAATATTGGAGAAATTCAAGCTTTAAACTCTGTGCATTGTTTGTGAATTCATCTACTGTTTGAAATGCATCTCACTTGATTTTTAACTACTTTTAACTTCACTTAGCATTTTAAAAACATGCCACAAGTAGCACAAAGATGTCCATTTGACAAATCTGCATGTGTTTGTGTGTGTCTCTCTCAGGTCGAGCGCTCGGATCTCTTCAGGAATCTCACCAGAGTTAATGGTCAACATGGGCCGAACGCTACTGAAAGGTAAAACACACACACACATTTATTTGCTTGGTCAGTGTCGTTGTGGGTTTTGGTTATTTTGCTGTTGTCGGCTGTAAGGACCTTTAACATAACTGAAATCGTGGCGAAGTGATATGGAGCTGTAATGCAGTCAAGACCTGGAACTATTTTAGCCGTGCGTTTCCCTAAAAATAATTGCACACCTTAAAATGTTCATCAGCCAATCAGATTCAAGCATTCAACAGCCACATAGTATAACTAAGCGAGTTTATGTTTTCCGTGTTAGTCAGAGTGTTTGTCCTAACCAGCCGCGACGGCGACACGCGACGATTCTATTCTAGAAACGGTTTCTAAACAAGAACGTTCAAACTGTGAACAAACAAGTGTATTATTTGACAAAGATTGTTTTAGTAACTTAGCCTATGTATTTGAATAATGATTAAATGGTGTAATATTTGTGAATTTGATTAAGTAGCTACTTAACCATTTTTTTGCGAGTGCTGTCAAGATTACTCTCTGGTGCCGTCAGACTCCGCCCACACACTGTTCTGATTGGCTGACTCTGCCCACACACTGTTCTGATTGGCTGACTCCGCCCACATGCTGTTCTGATTGGCTGACTCCGCCCACACACTGTTCTGATTGGCTGACTCCGCCCACACGCTGTACTGATTGGCTGACTCCGCCCACACGCTGTACTGATTGGCTGACTCCGCCCACACGCTGTTCTGATTGGCTGACTCCGCCCACACACTGTTCTGATTGGCTGACTCCGCCCACACACTGTTCTGATTGGCTGACTCCGCCCACACGCTGTACTGATTGGCTGTGGGTGTTGATTGATTTTGACGCATCTCACAGTCGCGTCTAGTGTGGACAGACAAATTATTTGTCGCTGGAATCTTATCGCATCACGTCTGGTTAGGACACGGTGTTTGTCTCCATCTATTGGCGAAATAATGTATGTAACTTATGTTGCTGTTCACGGTCAGGGTGGGACTATTTTTTTCCAGCGGAAGGAAGACTTTTAGTGATTTTACTTCATGAGAGTTGCATTGATGCATGTTTTTTGGCTTTAATATTTGTATTGTGTGGTAACCGTTTTATAAAAGCACAGCCTCCCGTACCGTATTGCTTACTTAACCCTCTGGAGTCTGAGGTGTTATCTGGGCCCTGGAGGTGTTCTGACATGCTCTGACATTTGTGCTTTTTTCAGTTATTTATAAACATGTTAATGGCAAAGGTGTAAATTCACTCTATATAGCACAAACAGGGCTACCAAAATATGTGATCACCATGCATGTATATTTTTTTATTTTTAAGAGAATAATGCTTATGCGTGGTTATTGAAAAAAATAAAAATTAAAGTTGCTGAAATAAGACCACAAAACTCATAATAAATATGCATGAATAAGACTTTTGACTAATGGATGTTCTTCCTTCGAGTTCTGGCTTCAAAATTATGTGAAAATAGTCTTGCTTTATCGTTCAAATAAAACAATACATTGATTTAAATTGATGTAAAACAGGTTTTGCTTGGAAAGCCAATATGCGAGTGGGCGTGAACGAGGAGTGGTTTACACCTTGGAATGTCCAATGTCCCACCCACTCTGCATAATGACTCTGCATAATTAGCCATTCATTCAGGTGTGACTCTGACTGACTGAGCCACAATGCAAGGACAAAATGTGGATCTTATGTGCTGAAGGGCTGCTGTGCCTTGGTGAAACGGTGTTTGTACGTGAAGAGCTCTTTTCCAAAACGCCATAAACCTAAAAAGCTGCCTCAAAGAACCAGCAAAAGTAATGATTATGTAAAATATTGCAATAAGACATTTTAATTGTTTATTAATTTCTGTGTCGGCAGTTTATGATAGGCTATTCTATTGACTCGCGATCTTTGCAGTAGGCTAGTGAACGCACCGGAAAAATGCACATTTATTAGGCTACATAGTTTTATTTTTATTTTTATGCATTAAATCCAGAAATTGGTAATGAAAAAAATATTAAAACTAAGATACAATTAATACAAAACGAAATTCGTTTTAAAGAAAGGCTTTGTGCTTTCTGTTTTGAGGTCTCTGTGAAAGTTTGAAAGTCTTTTAGTGCGCTTTCAGAGCGCTCACGTCCATAATGGAGAACTGTCACGTAATATTGTTTTTTCCTCATAAATGCAAACACGAAAAATAAAAGACAAAAGACTTTTTTAAAAAGACAAACCATCAATTTTTGAAAAAAAAAAAAAAAAAAAGATGGATTTAGCGTTTTGGGGAAAAAATTGAGGGATTTATAGCGTTTTGAAAAGAACATTTTTTACTTTGAATTTATCATCAACAATATTGTTGTTTGATTTAATAATCACTGTTGCAAGAGGTGCCTAGTTCCGTTTTTTTTTTTATTTGTATTTTTTTGTAAGTGCACAAAGTAGGGGCTAACTCAGATTCTGTTTAGTTAGCTACTTTATTATTATTATTTTTTTTTCTATAGCCTACAATAATAAGTCAAATGCAGCAAGTCAAAAGACCAACTGGACCTTCTTTGCCAGTTTGCACACATTTCTTTGAAGGATGGCAAAAATATCGTCTGAATATCGATATCGAGATATTGGAAAAAAATATCGAGATATTCATTTTTGTCAATATCTCCCACCCCTATTGCTAAAACATCATCATTCATTCACACACGCGATTTAAATTTAAACTGTCTTTTTGCGAGCTGTGGTAAACAGCGCGCATCTCTGCCGTTCATTCATCAAAAACAGAAACCCGATTCACGTGAGAAGAAAAAAACTTACAGTATTCATCAGCTCGCTCCTCGATATACCCGCACTTCTGAGGTACTTTTTTCATTATTGTTATTCCTCACAGCGCTGCGAGACGGTGTAAACAAGTAATGATCTGAATAAACTTGTGTTTTCTCGAGCTGATATGTGGGCGTTCACAGGTTTGCGTGGATTGCCTCATTCATTTGCGTTTGAATAGCGCGCTCTCCGTAGGCGGAGTCACATTACATTTGAATTAGCTCTAATGAGGTCGACTGGAATCGCTCTCTTTTAATGCAGATTTCACAAGATGAGAATATTTGTTTTTTATATAAATTACTTCATTTAAAAGAAGAGAATTCAAGCTTCATGCCTGTCTGTCTGTATGCCTGTTTGACTGAGTATTCGCTGAGTTATTGTTCATTTTCGGACGCGTTTCAGAATGGTCTACACTGGCAGAGAAAAGGCAGAACCCGCATCATGTTTATTTTTCTTTATTTGGCGAAAAGCACAACACTTTGTTTTTATTGTGAGTGTACACAAAAATAATACACACTTAACAGGATAGATTGATGTACAACACAAGCATATAAGATAAAAATTAATATTTTTATTTTATTATTTTTCTGCACTCATACGGAAAAAAACGCGATAGCCGACCTCAGGGGGTTAACAAATGAGACCTCACTGTAAAGTGTTACCAGCACCCTGAAAACAACTCAACACTTACATTTCAAGAAGAGTATAATCAGAAATGTTCTACATTGGTGTCGTTCCTCTGCAGATCACAAAGACAGTAAGAAGGATAAAGCGGGCAGGAGCATGTCTCTCACAGGTCCTGGACCAGTCAAAGGTAACGACACACACACACACACACACACACACACACACACACACACACACACACACACACACACTCTGAGTCTGACCTGAGATCAGCATAGAGACAAAGCGACAATCTGAAAACAATCCAACCGTCTCCATTGACTTTGTATTGCGTAAAGAAATGACAGGAAGCTTCTCGCAATACAAAGTCAACGGAGACGTTCTGTGATGATGATGATGATGATGATGATGATGATGATGATGATGTGTGTTTCTCTGCTGCAGTGACCGAGTCCTTCTCGTGGGAGGAGTATTTAAAGGAGACCTCATCAGTCCCGGCCCCCCCCAGCTGCTTCAGACAGGTCAGAGTGACATCACTGGCCCTTTTAAAAACACGTCTCTGTTCGTTCTGTACATATAAGTCACATTAACCCTATGAAGCCTACTTTAGGACACACACAGGACTGATAAACGTCATTGAATTGCACATGATCTCCTAATTGACCTATGGCTAAGCCACGCCCCCAAACGCGATGAGCCAATCACAGTGCGCATAGCTAACCCAATACACTCGGACATTCTCTGCTTCCACGTCCATTGAAATGCATTGCAGTTAGTCAGTTTTCATTCGTTTTTATGTTTTTTCTTGTCATTTTTGCTTTTAAACAGCGTGTGTGTGTGATTTTGGTTGGGTGACAGTTGTAGGTTACAGTTTGACAAGAGTTTACAGTTTGACAAAAGCACAATGTTGTGTTTTACACAAATATAAGTAGGCTAAACACTTTGCAGTTTTAATGATGTCCTGTATGAACAAAATGGAGTATGTTTTTATGTTTCCACTGTTCGATCGCGCCCGCGCCTCTCTCTCTCTGACACACACACACACACACACACATTCCAGCATTGCAATCTTGACATCGCAGCCTGTTCATTATGCTGTGTTCACACCAAACGCGAATAGAGCGTCAAATTCACGCGAATCGCGTCTAGTTCGACGCTTGAACATTTTGAATCCATTCGCGCGTCCAAAGCGAATAGGACACGTGTATAAAGCGAGCGTTTGAAGCGAAATAGCACCAAACTATAACGTTTACATTGTGAACTGTAAATCTTTGTGAATCTTTCAAATATGTGAACATTTTGGCCGATACCGATAACCGATAATTCTTTATATTTGAAAGCCGATAACCGATATATTGGCCGATAAATCTAAATCAAAGTTTTAGATAATTTTTGAGAGCCTGATTACAAGAACAAAAGTCTCACCATTAAAATCCATGTCCCAAACACACAATTATGATGTTCTCATTATAATTTTATGAAGCCGATATAACAGACATGTTGCACTTTACTGTAATTTCCTTTCTGAAGTGATTTCAATCATATTTCAAGCAATTTAAACCCATCATGTTGAACAGTGCACATCTGAAGTGTATCAGCTGAAGGAAATAATACATTATTTATCGGCTTTAATATATATTGGCCTAATTTTCAACATTAAAATGACCATATGTTGGCCGATACCGACATATATCGTGCCTCTCTATCTCCTCCAGTCCTTCTGTCGTCTGATTGATAGTTTAGACTTTTTTTAGCAAGTAAAAGCCTTTTAGTATAATTGTACCTTCAGCTCGTGTCTTTATGCTGCGAATTCTATTGATTTTTATAAAGTAAATGTCAGAATAGCCTTTATATTGTAAGTAATATTTCAAGATGAACTTACTGGACTGAAGCAACTTCGGTTTACGTGATTATCCATACATTGTTTTTTTTAGAAAAATCATGAAATATATAAAATATGATCATAAGGCTTTTAAGGAAGGTTTATTTGTTCATCTCTCAATCATAATTGCACTGCATTACATTATATGTTTTAAAACTGAGCTTTGATCATAAAATTTACAGAGCTTTGATCATAAAATTAAGCATTTAAATATCATCTTAATAAGACATTATTGGTAGATATTGATATTTATATGCATTTTATGTCAGTAGTCTGTTATACTGTTATAAAGATCTCATTGATTTACATTACAAGAATCAGAAATTCATCATTTCATGTCCATATTAATATCAGCATCTGCAGCAAATTGCATATTATTGCTCATTTTGGGCGTCTGAATAAAACTAAGCTGATTTTTCCTTATATATATATATATATGATATATAACTATATCATACTAAATGAGCCATAAAAGCCTGATGTTTCCAGCATGATGCTCAACTAAAAACACACATGCAAACCTTTTTATAGAATTAAAAAAGAGTTTGTGTAAAGGCTCAACAAACTGTTTCAAAAATGAGATTTTTCTGTCAATTTCTTCATAAATGTCAGGATTTACAGGGTTAATTCTCTGAGTTTGTTGATTCTCCAGACACTGTTTTTTAGAATGTTTTTTAGATGTTTCCAACATGATCCTCAACTAAAAAAACACATATGCAAACTTTTTTATATAATTGTTTAATATTTTGTGTAAAGGCTGTTTCAAAAATGCGATTTTTTTCAGTTAATAACTTTATAAATGTCAGGCTTTACAGGGTTAATTCTCTTCGGATATTAATGTTGAGTTTGTTGATTATCCAGACACAGTTTTTTAGATGTTTCCAACATGATGCTCAACTAAAAAACTTATGCAAACCTTTTTTAATAGAATTTTTTAAATGTTTTGTGTAAAGGCTGTTTAAAAAATGTGATAAATGTCAGGTTAATTAAAATCAAACCCTATTTCGGATGTTAACGTTGAGTTTGTGTTCTCAGTCTCAGTTTCCTCCCTCAAACGACTTCAAGGCGGGGATGAAGCTGGAGGCCCGGGACCCTCGTAACTCCACCTCCACCTGCATCGCCACGGTGATGGGCCTGATGGGCGTGAGGCTCCGCCTACGTCTGGACGGCAGCGACAACACCAACGACTTCTGGCGATTGGTCGACTCCGCCGACATCCAGCCAATCGGAACCTGCGAGAAGAACGGAGACATGCTGCAGCCGCCACTGGGTACGGATGATGTCACTTCCCTTCCACGGCAGATCATAGTAGAGTTAATGTTTAATATGAGACCAACAAGAGGGCAAAAATAACTGCTGATTTGACTACGTGTCATTTCCATAAGGCTGTTTTTGAAGGGACAGTCCGTCTCATGTCATTACCAAAGATTAATAACTCTCCAGTGTCATTTGAGTATCATTACTATACTATCTTAGTATTTATTAATATTTTAAACTAGTTTGTATTATATTTTACATTTTCATTTGAGTTAAAGTTGTTGTAATTTTGTTGTGTATTTGTTTTTTTTATTTATGTCTATGTAGTTTTTATAACTTTTTATTTTAATTTTAGTAATTTTATTACTTTAATTTTAAGCGAAAATTAGAATTTTTTTATTTCTGTTAACGCTTACTTTATTTAAAATTATTTGAATGTTTTTTAGTATTTTGTTGTAGTAATTTAATTACTGTGTAGATACAATCTCACACATCACTGATCTACTGACATGATTCACACATCACGCGTGCATATTTGACATGCATGTACGTGTAATAAAACACACAACTGTTGTTGTTCTCACACTGCAACCCTTCCTCCGTGTGTTTTAGATTGCTCAAAAGCTACAACTTTAATTTTAAATTAAAATGAGAAATTGTGCCTTCACAGCTAACTCAAATAAAAAGGGTTTTTTTAATAGTCTATTTTTTATTTATTTATATATATTATATTTAATTTTATCACTTCAACTTTAACCACAAATTAGAAATTTTGCCTTCACACATTCGCAGCTAACAGAAACAAATGTTTTTTATATTCTATTTTAATTCTGTTAATGCTTACTGTGTTTCAATTAAGTTAAGGTTTTTGATTACACTTTATTTTAAGGTGTCATTGTTACAGTGTAATTATATATTTCAGTACTGAGTAATATTAAGCAACTACATGTACTTACTATAGGGTTAGGGTAGGATTAGGGTTTGGTTGAGGGTTAGTTGCATGTAATTATGCATAATTTACTGTTATTACTATGGTAAGTACGTGTAACAAGGACACTGTAAAATAAAGTGTTACCAGGTTTTTTAATATTTTTAGTTTTAGGTGTAGTTATTTTAATGTGATTAATTGTGGATAATAACTCCGTCTCTCTCTCTGATTTCCTCAGGCTTCAGGATGAACGCCTCATCATGGCCCATGTTTCTCCTGAGGACCCTCAATGGAGCCGAAATGGCCCCTGCCACAGCGTTCAAAAAGGTGGCGAACCTCATTCACACGGATGATGGTGTTGCATCATGCAATCACATTAAAAGGTTTTGATGACACTGGTCTTCTGTAATTCCATCAGGAGCCCCTGCGGCCGCCCCAGAACGGCTTCAAGCCCGGGATGAAACTGGAGGCGGTGGACAAGAAGAACCCGTACCTGATCTGTCCCGCCACCATCGGCGAGGTGAAGGGCGAGGAGATCTTCGTGATGTTCGACGGCTGGAGGGGGGCGTTCGATTACTGGTGCCGATACGACTCCAGGGACATCTTCCCCGTGGGCTGGTGCTCCGCCACTAAACACGGCCTACAGCCGCCCGGCAACAGCAGTGAGTGACCGATGATGACCTCGTTCATCAGACTAATGACTCGTTTAGAGGTTCAATATCAAACGCGAACTCTACAAGCTAGGTAAAAACACATCGGACAAAAGTATCAGGCCTATAGTCCAAACAAAGTCTGTCTCTACCACAGAATAAATAGAAAAAGAAGTTATTGCGACTTTTTATCTCACAATTCTGACTTTTTCTCTCACAATTGTGTGTTATTGTCAGAATTGAGTGATATAAAGTCAGAATTGTGTTATAAAGTCAGAATTGTGTTATAAAGTCAGAATTGTGAGATATAAAGTCAGAATTGTGAGATATAAAGTCAGAATTGTGAGATATAAAGTCATAATAGTGAGATATAAAGTCGCAATTCGGAAAATGCTGAAGTTTAGAGGTTAAATATCAAAAATGAACTCTACAACCTAGGTAAAAACACATTACACAAAAGTATTATAGTCCAAACAAAGTCTGAAAGTAATTCTTGTTGAATTTGAATTTGCTTCGTGACCAGTAAAAAAGTATGTTCATATGTATGGAAGCTTGTTTCTGCCACAGAATAAGAAATAAAAAAGTTAATTGCCACTTTTTATCTCAAAATTCTGACTTTATTTCTCGCAATTGCGTGTTATAAAGTCAGAATAGCGTGAAACAAAGTCACGATTGTGTTATAAAGTCATAATTGCCTGATATAAAATTGCAATTGTGATATATAAAGTCAGAATTGCGTGATATAAAGTCAGAATAGGGTGATATAAAGTCACAATTGTGTTATAAAGTCAGAATTGCCTGATATAAAATTGCAATTGTGAGATATAAAGTCAGAATTGCAAGATATAAAGTCAGAATAGCGTAATATAAAGTCGCAATTCGGAAAATGCTGAAGTTTAGAGGTTAAATATCAAAAATGAACTCTACAACCTAGGTAAAAACACATTACACAAAAGTATTATAGTCCAAACAAAGTCTGAAAGTAATTCTTGAATTTGAATTTGCTTCGTGACCGGTAAAAAAGTATGTTCATATGTATGGAAGCTTGTTTCTGCCACAGAATAAGAAATAAAAAAGTTAATTGCCACTTTTTATCTCACAATTCTGACTTTTTTTCTAGCAATTTGCTGTCAGTGTTGTTGATATTAACTAAAACTAAATCTAAAACTAATGGTAATTGAAATAATAACTGAAATGGAGTAAAATATAAATATTAGCTGAAAAACTACTACGCCCTTTCTCAGAGTCTTGATGTTGTGTTCAGGCTCTACTAGAACAGGTTTTCCTGCTTGAATGTTGATTATTCTCCTCATATTCTCCATTGTTGCGGCTCCTCTCTTCCCAGTCTGTCAGTAACGCTCTGTTTACTTCCTGTCTCTATGAAGCCCCTCCTCCTGAAAAGCACACTGTGCTCTGATTGGTCGGCTGGAGCAGTGTGCTGTGATTGGTCGAGCGCTTCGAGTGTGTTTGGGAAATGTCCCGCCCCTTACCATAACTGCCAGTTTAACACACTACTAACTAACTCAACCAGGCCCCGCCCCTTTAAAGAGGTCGCACACCGGGTGAGAAGTGCAGCGCCACGTCTTTAAAATTCGAACACATTGTTTTCTATGAGTGTGTGCACACACACCGACAGCACCATTCGGCTCAGGACCCGGTTCAAAATCCTGCCGTGCCACAGAGCACCATTTACATTTACCTTATATTTGTCTCATATCGTCATTATATACTGTATTCATATTCATGAACATATTCATATTCATACATTCATATTCTGTATTCAGTATGTATATACTGACTTCACCCTGTGCTGCAAGATACATTTAGTTTTACATTCATTTACAGAAATCAGCTGCGTGGATGAAAATTGTCGGATTTTCAGGAGATATTCTCAGACTGATAATAATAATTAACAGATGCTCTGAGGTAACGTGTTCAGACTGCAGACTCAGCAACGATTGTATTTAACTGTACAGGACAATCATAACATAGAACATGCATTATCTTAATTTCATAATGTCCTTAAACTTAACAATATTGCTGGCCATAAACTGAGAAAGTGCGCGTCCGGTGTGAGATATCCTTTCACACCGATGTGCGACCCCCTTTATTCTGCGTATGAATTATTCAAATGAGGAATATTGTGACGTGTTCATTCCCGGAAGAAACTCGAGACTACAGTGGAGGCGTTTCAGGAGTTCAGGAACAGTGCACACTGTCCTATAAAATAAAGGCAAAAAAAATCTCATGATGACCTGTAAACGGTGTGTGTGAACACCAGGGGGCGCAACAGCTCTCTCAAACTCCTCATGAGATCACATGACCGCTCTTCGGATCACAGCTGTACGATTTTTTTTCTGTGAATTCCTCTCATGTCTGGTTATATTTTAAAGTGTCTTTCTGCAAATTCAGCCTGTAAAACATTATAATTCAGTTCTACTCTAATAACCATTCCCATCTGTCCTAAACTCAAACCTCCTCTGGCATTTGGGATTGAAACAAAAATATGATTTCATTAAATGTAATTTAATAATAAAATAAAAAACACAGAACAATCATTTATCTAGACAAAGAGCCTAATGGCCTAATAAGAGCTTTATTTCAGCTAACGAGAACCATTTTCAATATATGTATTTGGTTAGCAATAACAACATTGGTCAGCCTAACTGTCAATCATTCTCGTTGTCATGGCGACCCACACAGTTACCCCGCCTTCACTGTACACAATCTCACACTGAATTCTAATGATTTAATTAGGACTAACTAGGAGGGATTCATTATGATAATTGCGGTTGCTTTATTCAGTGAAGTTCTGGAGGCTTTCCCAGCGAGACTGACTGCATTTGACTTAGACGTGAGGTTCATAATTCACGCTGGCAATCTAGTATGTATTGTATATATACAGTACATGATTTGAACTTGCCAACTGTAACGTCACTTTTGCTACTGAAGTTTAACATTTTGTTTTTAACATTCTCATACTCACGAGAATGGATCGCAAAAGTAATGACAGTCTTTAGGAAACTGTATGAAGTGCCGTATTCGACCAAACAAAATCCAGGAAGTTTTATAATGTTTTGCAAAATAAAAAGCCATACTGAAGTCATGAATTAGCTGGGATTTAAGCCAGATCTTGTGTTTTGAATGGAGTCAGTATGAGTTATAGATGATGATATACGTGTTTCCGTTAATGTTCGTTCGGCCGCAGCTGGAATTAATTCTGAGTTTGTGCTTTGCAGAAAATTTTCCCAAATTATACAAAACTCTGCCGGATCTCCTGTTGCAGTGTTTATAATTCTGCGCTGCATGTTGTGATGTGAATTACAGACATTTGTTTAAATGATTTGTTTTGGATCTGGATAATGTGGAATGACCTGCTCTGTTTATTTTCGTTGTAGTCCATCCAAGTAATTATGTGTAAATGAGATAATTAGCGAGCGATCCGTGCGGGTCAGGGGGGATTTGAGAGTTTCTGTGAAAATAAACAAATCACACACTTAGAAACACACTGAGAAAAGGTGGAAAATTAGCAGAGAAACAGGACAGGCGGAGAGGAAAGACCAAAGAACTGCCGTTACGGCATCATCACAGACACACACACTCATGCGCGGTGCAGATTACGCGATTTTGACTCCTAAAATCTTGTTGTGTCGTGGACAAGAAACATGTCAGACTACATGTTGCTTTCTGACCAATCATCGTGTGCCGTCTCACACATTCACTCACACACATACACACTCACACACTCACTCACGCTCACTCACTCACTCACGCACACACACACTCAATCTCGCTCACTCACTCACTCACGCACACACACACTCAATCTCGCTCACTCACTCACTCACGCACACACACACTCAATCTCGCTCACTCACTCACTCACAAACGCACTCACTCACTCTCGCTCACTCATTCACGCACACACACACACTCACTCTCGCTCACTCATTCACGCACTCACTCACTCTCGCTCACTCATTCATGCACACACATACACTCACTCTCGCTCACTCACTCACGCACACTCACTCACACTCATTCTCGCTCACTCACTCACTCACGCACACGCTCACTCACTCACTCACACACACACTCACTCACGCACACTCACTCACACTCATTCTCGCTCGCTCACTCACGCACACGCTCACTCACTCACTCACACACACACTCACTCACACACACTCACTCTCACTCACTCATTCACGCACTCACTCACTCTCGCTCACTCACTCACGCACACACACTCAATCTCGCTCACTCACTCACAAACGCACTCACTCACTCTCGCTCACTCATTCACGCACACACACACACTCACGCTCACACACACTCACTCTCGCTCACTCACTCACTCACTCACTCACTCACTCTCGCTCACTCATTCACGCACTCACTCACTCTCGCTCACTCATTCACGCACACACACTCACTCTCACTCACTCACGCACACACACTCTCACTCTCTCACTCACTCACTTACACACACACTCACTCTCGCTCACTCATTCATGCACACACTCACTCACACTCATTCTCGCTCGCTCACTCACGCACACGCTCACTCACTCACTCACTCACGCACACACTCACTCACACTCATTCTCGCTCGCTCACTCACTCACGCACACGCTCACTCACTCACTCACACACTCACTCACTCACACACTCACTCTCGCTCACTCATTCACGCACTCACTCTCGCTCACTCACTCACTCACAAACGCACTCACTCACTCTCGCTCACTCATTCACGCACACACACTCACGCTCACACACACTCTCGCTCACTCACTCACTCACTCACTCACACACACTCACTCTCGCTCACTCATTCACGCACTCACTCACTCTCGCTCACTCATTCATGCACACACACACACACTCACTCTCACTCACTCACTCACACACACACACACTCACTCTCACTCACTCACTCACGCACACACACTCTCACTCTCTCACTCACTCACTTACACACACACTCACTCTCGCTCACTCATTCACGCACACACACACTCACTCTCGCTCACTCATTCATGCACACACATACACTCACTCTCGCTCACTCACTCACGCACACTCACTCACACTCATTCTCGCTCACTCACTCACTCACGCACACGCTCACTCACTCACTCACACACACACTCACTCACACTCATTCTCGCTCGCTCACTCACTCACGCACACACTCATCACTCACACACACACACACACACACACACTCTCGCTCACTCACTCACACACACACACACACACACACACACACAAACTCACTCTCGCTCACTCACTCACACTCACTCTTGGTCACTCACTCACTCACTCACACACACACACACACTCGCTCACGCTCACGCTCACTCACTCACTCACACAAACGCGCTCACTCACTCACTCACGCACACACTCACTCTCGCTCACTCACGCACGCACACACACACTCACTCACTCTCGCTCACTCACGCACACACACACTCACTCGCGCTCACAAACGCACTCACTCACTCACTCTCGCTCACTCGCGCACTCACACACTCACTCGTGCTCACTCACTCACGCTCACAAACGCACTCACTCACTCACTCTCGGTGACTCACTCGCTCACTCGCGCACACACACACACTCACTCGTGCTCACTCACTCGCGCTCACAAACGCACTCACTCACTCACTCTCGGTGACTCACTCGCTCACTCACTCGCGCACACACACACACTCACTCTCACTCACTTACGCACACACACACAGAACACACTCTTGACGGAACCCGTTGTGGAGGACCGAAAAAAGAAATTAAACATGCTAGTCTTTTTATCGATGTCGTGAAGCGTCGCAGACGTGACGTCGGTTGTCGCCCACTATGACACACTATACGAGATGAAGCGATCGAATCTTCCGTCCTGACACCCGTTGTCGTTTACGAATCCCCACGACACCCTACATCAAACAAAATTATTCAACTCCCATTGCAAATCAGGTTTATTGGCAAAATTGACTGACTTTCAGCTGTTTGCAATGAACAAATCAAACAAAAGTCATTGAAATAGCTCAACACAACAAGAGTTTCAACTGGTTTCCCCAAATTCAACTGAAAATGCAACTTTTAATGTCTTCTGCAGTCTCAAAATTATTCACCCCCCTGTATAGAATCCCTCACAACAGCACAAATCTGCAAAACAGGTGTCGTCTCACTAATCAAGGGCTTCATTAGTTGCACCAGGTGTGCTTGAGCTAGAACACATGAAATATCTGAACCGACTAGGTTTGTTGAGTTTGACTGCATGTTAGAAATATGGCGAAGTCAAAAGAATGGTCCAAAAAGTTAAGAGAAGATTTCATCGCCCTTCACAAGCAAGGAACAGGATTCAACAAGATTGTGAAGGCACTAAATGTTCCTAGAGACACAGTTGGAAGCATAGTTCGCAAGTTCAGTGTTAAAGGAACAGTGGTTACAATAATTTGATGAATGTAAGTTGAATAATTTTGATTACAACAGTATGACTCACTGTACCATGGATGTCTCTGTATATTAGCTGTGCTGTACTGTAGGGCAGTGTGTCATGTTGAAACTCAAGCCCGTCGGTGTGATCGCTGCCATATGCTTCAGTACGAGTGTGTCAGATCTCTGGCGAACTCTTTAAGGGCTTGTTTCTCCCGCACACCCTCTAATTTAGTTATACTGGAGTTATTTAGGGTAAACACACACTCGTATCCACAGCCATGCTTAAAGGCTTTACTGTATGTGTGTTAAAGGACTGTATGTGTCCAGATGTATGTGTGTGTGTTTGGTGAGGTCATCACTTCTGAATGTTAACAGCACTTTCCATGAATAAGCTACAAAATAGGGCTCCTGTTTTTTGTGCTATTTAAACGAACAGTCGTACTTGAAGGGATAGTTCAACCAAAAATGAAAATTCTCTCATTAATACCCTCATGCAGTCAAAATTTGTTGCATCAGCCCTGTTTTGTAGTAATAGACATTGAAACATCAACATTGAATGTAAAACATCCAATAACAGCCTTGTTGTAAAACTGCATTACATTTATGAGAGATTCATGAAACAGTCAGAGCTGAAGCATTTATGAACCTCTTGTCCAACAAAACACAACATTTAATAACATGCTTTTACTCCAAACTCACTTCATAAGGACAGCTGAGCTCCTCCTTCTGTGAGATGATGAGCTTCTGACACAGAATAAGGCAGTCGTGTGTTTATTAGTCATGTTTAATCAAAGCATTTCGATCTTGTTTATTCAGCTACAGCAATATAATAGGGATTTCCTGGAATGATGTGTGTTATTGTACTTCTGCAGTGGGTCATATTTGGCGTGTGTGTGTGTGAGATGCCCTCTGGTGTTCAGAATGATATGTGTGTGTGTGTGTGTGTGTGTGTGTGTGTGTGTGTGTGTGTGTGTGTGTGTGTGTGTGTGTGTGAGACGCCCTCTGGTGTTCAGATGGATATGTGGTGCGTGTGTGTGTGAGACGCCCTCTGGTGTTCAGACGTGTGTGTGTGTGTGTGTGTGACGCCCTCTGGTGTTCAGACGGGTGTGTGTGTGTGTGTGACGCCCTCTGGTGTTCAGACGGGTGTGTGTGTGTGTGTGTGACGCCCTCTGGTGTTCAGACGGGTGTGTGTGTGTGTGTGACGCCCTCTGGTGTTCAGATGTAGCATTTACTACCGATCAGCCGCTGCACTGACAAACTGCGCATTAAATAATCTACTTTAAACTTTATGGAAATTCGTTGTGGAAATCCCTAGTTTTTGTTAATAATAACTTTGGTCTAATCTCACTTTTATTCTTATTATTTCAATTTTGCTTTATTTTTTGCAGTCACCGTTCCAAAACCGGGTCCTACACCTTCCTCGTCCTCAAACCCCAAACCGCCCCGGCGCACCATGCCGTCTCCGTACCGGCTGCCGACTCCTCTTCCTCAACTCCCCGTGAGGAAGGGCATCAGGGGCCGGCGGCCCAAGAGCGAGACCATCGCGCTTCTGAAAGCTCTGGCCGCCTCCACCTCGGCCCAGGACACAGAAGACCCAGGAGCTGCCACACCCCAAACCACACCCATCTCCCAGCATCCCCTGCGCCCATACAAGAAGAGGGGACCAAAACCAGGCAGCAAGGTAGCATTAAACGAGTTCTGTGTGCATTTACGAAAGGACTGTCATGGTCTTGCTTTTTATTTATTACTTAAACCTCACTTGAAGTTCTTCAATACCACACCAAAAACTACTAGCGTAACTGATAAAGTTAAAATATTATTAAAAACAAGTTAACAAGTTCTTCAAATAAGAACAAATACACAAATTACAAGCAGAGATGAATACTAAATAACAAAGTTACAAAGTCTAACGGTAGTATTCAGGTACAGAAATGAATAATTAAGCCTAAATGTAAAATAACACTATTTGTTCACTGTACTATTTAAATATAGTTTCATCTTTGTTAAAGCTGTATGTTGTTGTTTTATTAACATTAATGACAGACAACAGTAGGAATATTAGGCTGCCGTCACTTTAAAGGGACAATAAGTAGCTTTTTAGGTATTTTATTATCTAAAAGCAATATTTTTAATCATACATATGTCCTCAATGGTGTACAAATACCTATGCCAATGATCAGACTAATCCTCGTAAACGAAGAATTTATTATCTTTATATACATGGGACGGGTAGGTCCACGGAGGCTTCCATGTAGTTCCGCCATCTTGAAAAACTATAATAGCAGAGAGGGACAAAAAGTACTAGGCCAACGCGTTTCCACAACGCGTTTCGTTCAGAGTCCGCGTCACGTGACTGAAGTCAACAGAAGCGGAGGATCAGAGCAGAGAGTGGTGCTTGTCACCATAGACATCATGTCTATGCTTGTCACTGTCGCGGCAAGTTTAAAAGGCTGCACTGTACGGTTATTTATACACCGTTCATTAATACATATGCTGAGTCACAGGATAAGGAGTCATCGTCGTCGAAAAAGTCCATAATAGACCGTAAAAGGAATCGTGATCGGAGATTACAAAAAACAAGGGTTAATGACAGCTAATGCAGGAGGAAGCTTTCAAAAGAGACGCTGAAGTTTCCTGTTTTCTTCTCGACAGGTAAGTCAATGTTACTGTCTTAATTACAAGCTTTTCATTGCTTGGTTGTATACTTTATTAGTTTATAGACAGTATAACATTTATAGTTAAAAGTTAAACAGGCTCTTTGATGAATAGCAGCTATTGAGTAAAGTAGAGAAGGTCCTAAAAACAAGGTTGTAAGTTTTGTTTGATCAAAACTAACATTCGTTTGTTCGTTGTGTCAAGTTGCAGTTTGTTTGAAATAACAAACCAGTTCACCCGAAGGAAAACTCGATGAAGTGCTAGAAGCTTAGCTTTTTGGTACATAACGGCTACCGTAGATGCAACACGCACTTTAAAAAGTGAGGCGCTGTAGAGCGCTATTCGTTTGAATGCAAAATACAATTTCACCGCTAGATGGGAGAAATTCCTACTTATTGTCCCTTTAAGACCGAATGCATGAACATCTGGTTTCTTTCTGTTCACTTTTGACATAACCGAGAGAATACTAGCCGAGCCATGTATTTAGACATCATTTTGTGTTTGTATGTCTGTTCAAGGGCAAGGAAACACGAGAGAGGAAACAGTTCGGTGTTTGAGCGGTATCTAAAACGCACCTCTATTTTCGCCACTTTTTCCGCGTTTTGGCAAAACAAAACACATCCAAATTATTAATTTTCTCTCTATGATGGTTAAATTTAGCAGTTAATACGCGAATCACATGCGTGCCGAACCGTGGGGCAGCTGGTCCGTACTGATCACCTGCGATCCATTGCACCCCTATGTTGTGGAGGGTGTCATTCAGTGAAATACTGAAGTTTATCGTGTGTTTCTGTTTCTCAGAGGAAGTCCAGACTCCTTCAGAGCTCCATGTCTATCTCAGCCAGCTCAGACTCCAGGGTTCCCATGACTCGCATGCCCAGCGATGGACTCTCTTCTCTGGGATCCCCGTCATCTGTGGTGTCTACTGGTATCAAATACAGCTTCTAATATCCCGTATGCTGGCACACAGAGGAACATCTGACGTCTGATCTGTATATTTAGATCATATATCCACAATAATCCAACTATATAACTACAATAATTATTCTACATAGCCAGGATGATCGGATTATACTGAATAGACTATGTAACTAAAGTAATCAGACTACAAAACCACAGTGAGCAGAACATATGACCATAATAATCAGATTATATAACCATAATAAATAGGCTATATACAGTAACTGCAGTAATCAGACTGTAACAATTTTAATTATCAGACCATACAACCATAATAATCCAACTATATAGATCCACTGTGATCAGACTATATAACTACAGTAATCCGACTACATAACCATATTGTAAGTAGATTATATACTGGAACTGCAGTGATCAGAGTAACCACAATTGTCAGAAATCAGACTATTTAACTACAACAATCAGACCAGATAACCTTAATAATCAGACTACTACACTCATCGGACCTTTAAAGGGATAGTTCGCCCAAAAATGATATTTAAGCCATGATTTACTCACCCTCAAGCCGTTCGAGATGCATATGTCAATCTTTTTTCAGACGAACACATTTTCAGTTATTTTAGAAAATGTCTTAGATCTTTCAGTGGTTATAATGGGAAGCAATGGGGTCCAGCTGATTCACGTTCGAAAATGTACATGCATCCTTCACAAAAATAATCCATCCGGCTCCAGGGGGATAAACGAAGGCCTTCTGAGGGTAATCCGTGCGGTTTTGTCGTAAAAATATACATATTTAAAACTTTATAAACTAAAATAACTGGCTTCCGGTGGCGGTCGGTGCGCGTTCACAGAGATGGATGCTGGCATATGACGTAATACGTAGCGTAGGAAGCGTTGTGACGTAGAACGAACGTGACAGCGCAGCCAGAGAGCAGAGCAAAACAAAACTCAACGTTCGTTCTACGTCACGACGCTTTCCATCTCTGTGAACGCGCACCGACCGCCACCGGAAGCCAGTTATTTTAGTTTATAAAGTTTTAAATATGTATATTTTTACGACAAAACCGCACGGATTACCCTCAGAAGGCCTTCGTTTATCCCCCTGGAGCCGGATGGATTATTTTTGAGAAGGATGCATGCACATTTTGCGACTTGAATCAGCTGGACCCCATTGCTTCCCATTATAACCACTGAAAGATCTAAGACATTTTCTAAAATAACTGAAAATGTGTTCGTCTGAAAAAAGATTGACATATGCATCTCGAACGGCTTGAGGGTGAGTAAATCATGGCTTAAATATCATTTTTGGGCGAACTATCCCTTTAATCAGACTACATATCTATAATAAACAACTTATATAGCCACAGTAATTTAAGAGTAATCATGCAGTAATCAGACTACATAACCCAATAAATCTAATAGTGTGGCAGTGGTGTATAACGGCAATGACTTTATTTTGACTATATAGTCAGACTATATAGTAATGTCATAATGTGATTGAGACTTTCTAACCAAAATAATCACTATGAAAATCATCTTGCATAATCATAATAAAAATTTGTATTAACTAGGGGTGTAACGAGACCGTCATGTCATGATTCGATACACATCACGATACTTAACTCGATATTATTGATATTAATAATCGTTATTGAAATTAATAATACGATATTATTGCAATACTCCAAAACATATGATAAATTTGGTTTTACATTGTGTGTGTAAATGAATAGGCTTGGATTTGGTGCTGAAACCCAAAGCACAGGACAATAGAGATGCCAGAATAACAATATTCATGATTCTGAAGCTGAAAATACAGAATTATTTTAGACGAATATGCTTGCACTCTTTCACTAACTAGATATATTTAAAATAATATAGGCCACTTTTTTCTGGTAGCATAAGATATTTGGCATTATCAGGACCAACAAATATTCCCCCATTGCATTATTATACATTATATTCAACATGATATATAGTAGTTTAATGTAGGACTGACACTATAACTCTAAAAAATAGCATTTTTTTCTCACATCAGAAATTTCTATCCACGATACATATTGATGCATTTTTGTATTGCGATATTTTGTGACACGATATATTGTTACACCCCTAGTTTTAACCAGACTAACCATATGGTGTCAGCCATGTGGATGGTGAGGTTAATAAAGCTTTAACGCAGTAGATCTGAATGTTTCAGTACAGTAGTGTTTACACACGCATGTCTGTGTCCATCAGTGTGTGTGTACGTGAAGAAGCACGGGAACTGCGGGCCGCATCTGGACCGTAAGCAGGTTCAGCGACTGCCGGATCACTTCGGGCCCGAGGCGGTGAATCTGGTTCTGCAGAAGACGGTTCAGGCCTGTCTGGATTGTGCGTACCAGCCCAAAGTGCTTCTGGGATGCCTTCAGAGCCAAGGGGGTGGAGGAGAGGTGGTCAGAGGTACACAGTCTTCAGAGTTCAGAAACAGTGACACTAGCCGTGTTTCCATTACAGATTTGCGCAGAACTTTTGCGATATTTTCTTAGGGTACGTTTAACACGACATGCTTAAAACTGAGAAGTTTTTCCTTTGAGTTTTCCGCGTACAGACGACACCATTGTCAAAACGATCCCCGTTCATACGGATCCGCCAAAACGACTAAAAACCCTGTATTCTGCAGCCAGGCCAGTAGATGGCGATGAAACACTGTAGACTGAACACGTAATACGCATTTGCATGACGTCATCGTCTTCACAGATCCGCTTTATTGCTGTTTACACGGAGACCGTTTTCAAAAACTTGCACTTTGAAACCTACTTGGGCAAATCACTCCGCAGAAGTAGCAGTGCTTCGCCTTCTGAGAATATAGTTCCCAGTATGTATACGGTTAGAAGATGGCTGTGTCTCATGTGACCTTGTTATTTGCACACGCTGTGACTATACAAATCACAACATGTAAATAGGAAAATGTTGGTGTTATTTTGTCTCTTATTGGGAGCAGTATGCTAGCTGGAGCCATTTACCTCCAGTCTTTGTGCTAAGCTAGGCTAGCGGTGGGTGCGTTACACAGAGTTACGGCGCGCACAGAGATGAGAAGGGTGTGTGTGGACTTATCTAACTCTGGGGGATACGGTGAATAAGCTAAAGTCCCAAAAAGTCGGCGTGTTCCTTTAAAACAAATTGTCTTCAATGTGATAATTTTAACAGTAAACCTCTGTTGTGTAGCACTTGTTTGCCAAAAAATTAAAGGGCTTGTTTAATTTTCATTTAAATTAAAAGATAAATTGTTTTATGCCTTTATTTGATTACCAGAAAAGTTTAAATACACAACAAAGAATAAAAATAATAATTCATAGGCCCTTATTATTAAATTAATAAATTAAGTTGTTTTTATGAATTCAGTTTAGATATGTTAAAGATATCATAAAGATATGTTTTTGATTAAACCATTAAAAAAAATAAAAAAAATAAAATGGAAATCACAGAACTGGGTAAAACATAAAATGGAATTTGAAAAAAAAAAAAAAACATTAAGAATGTAATTTTTGTTAAACTGTTAATAAATTGATGTTAAATTGAACAATTTTTTGAACGATACCCACCCCTACAAAAGAAAGATGAACGTGTAATAAAGCATGATTGCTCCTCTAACATGAAACCTGCTGATTTTCAAGCACTCCCAGTAAAGACGTACTGTTGTGTGTGTGTGTGTGTGTGTGTGTGTGTGTCTAGTCCGAACAGATGGTGGGACGCGGTTGGTGAAGCTGCCGTCAGCGTCCAGCGCCGGGTGTGTGTTACGCTTCCTGGAACTGGTGTGTCGACACCTGCAGTGTGATAATCTGTTCAGCAGTCAACCGTTCAGTCCACACAACAACTATGAGCGTGCTAAATCAGGTGCGTTTATGACCTCTACATCCTGCTGTCTGAGGATATGATCTGTCACTCCAGCTCTATGTAACCTTTTCACTTTTTCAGCCTGTTATTTTACTTTGAAATGTGCGTTTCCGTGTTGGAAAGTCTGGTTTTGTTTTGGTCTGTGATACTGCACGTTGCCAGTTTGCCAATTTTCCTGTTGTGTGCCTCAAACTGGCAACCCGTGTGAGCGCCGAGTCTGACACCGTGTCCAAACCACAGGGTTTCCGCGGGGCATTAAAAAGCATTTAAAAGTCATTAAATGGATTTTGCGATAATTAAGGCCTTAAATGGCATTAAAAAGCATTAAATTGTAATCCTACAGGCTTTAAAATCGTTTTGAAGAAAATTTTATATTATCAATTTATTTGAATATAGCCTTCAGAATTAATGATTTTTAATTGCTGTCACAAAATATGTACGTTAGTGTGATAAAAACACACGGAACCAGTTTGGGGATTGCCTCTGGCCGGAGCAAAATTGCCGTGATGCAGAGATGACGCAGGCATTTTGAACAGCAGGAACAACAGGAATAAAACTAGACCAGAAAAATGGGAAAGTGCAAGGAAGACAAACAGTTTAGGACATGGTTGCAGCCCGTTGGTGGTCAAAATAAAGAAGGATTTTGCAGCGTTTGTAAAAAGGTATTTAAGTTGGGTAGCAACAATGGGAATCAACGCCGTAAAATCTCATATGCAGTCTGACAGCCACAAATCGACGGAAAAAGGATATATAAAATATCCGTGGTTAGTCATGGGTCGTGTATGGCATTAAAATGCCATTAAAAAGGCATTAAAAAGCATTACATTTAAATTGAAGATACCTGCAGAAACCCTGAAACCAGACATGATTTGTTAATATTCCAGCAACAAATAATGTCTGTCCACACTAGACGCGACTGCGATATGCGTCAAAATCAATCAAAACCCACAGCCAATCAGAACAGCGTGTGGTCGGAGTCAGCCAATCAGAACAGTGTGTGGGCGGAGTCAGCCAATCAGAACAGTGTGTGGGCGGAGTCAGCCAATCAGAACAGCGTGTGGTCGGAGTCAGCCAATCAGAACAGTGTGTGGTCGGAGTCAGCCAGTCAGAACAGTGTGTGGGCGGAGTCAGCCAATCAGAACAGTGTGTGGGCGGAGTCAGCCAATCAGAACAGTGTGTGGTCGGAGTCAGCCAATCAGAACAGCGTGTGGTCGGAGTCAGCCAATCAGAACAGCGTGTGGTCGGAGTCAGCCAATCAGAACAGCATGTGGGCGGATGAATTATCCACTGTTGCTTTTACAGCTACAAAGCTGGAGCACTAAATGAAATTCAAAGTCACATGACACGCTTTTAACATTAACCCTTAAAAAATCATAAAAGCACATAAAATAAAAACTAATTAAAAATATGAATAAATACTATAAAGGTATATAAATGCTACTAAAAACTAATAAAAATTACAAAAGCACATAACAAAATTATAAAAATGAAAATGAAAACTGAAAATATGTTTAAATAATATAATGATATATAAAAAATACTAACGTAAAAAGCACATATCAAAATTACTAACGTAAATGAAAACTAAATGTATAAAATAAGTTAAAATAGTTTCATAGTAAATTCGTTTTAAATATTAACAATTAATAATAGAATAGTATATAAATAATCCTAAAAACTAATAAAAATTACAAAAGCACAAAATAAAATTACTAAAACTTAAACTGAGATTACAATGAAAACTAAAAAATATAAAATAAAAGCTCATTTAAAGTATTAATAAATATTAGAAAGGCTTACAATACTAAAATGCCGCTTCAAAACCCTATTTTCTTGGTTTCGACGCAGTGCTGAATTGTCATGTTGTGTGTGTGTCCAGTTAAATGGTTGTGTTGTGTGTGTGTGTGTGTGCAGTGCTGAGTTGTGATGTTGTGTGTGTGTGTGTGTGTGTGCGCGCGCGCAGTGCTGAGTTGTGATGTTGTGTGTGTGTGTGTGTGCAGAGTTGTGATGTTGTGTGTGTGTGTGTAGTGCTGAGTTGTGATGTTGTGTGTGTGTGTGTGTGTGTGCAGAGTTGTCATGTGTGTGTGTCCAGTTAAATGGTTGTGTGTGTGTGTGTGTGTGTGTGTGTGTGTGTGTGTGTGTGTGTGTGTGTGTGTGTGCAGTGCTGAGTTGTGATGTTGTGTTTGTGTGTGTGTGTGTGTGTGTGTGTGTGTGTGTGTGTGTGTGTGTGTGTGTGTGTGTGCAGTGCACTGCTGAGTTGTGATGTTGTGTGTGTGTGTGCAGTGAAGGAGGAGCTGCTGTCGGACGGGCCGTCTCTGATCAGGGCAGTGAAGAGGATCTCCAGAGAGTCTCCACCGTACTGCGCTCCTCTCTCCCCGAAACTCCTTCACACAGACACACACCCCTCAGAAGGTACAGCACTCCACACACACACACCCCTCAGAAGGTACAGCACTCCACACACACACACCCCTCAGAAGGTACAGAGCTTCACACACACACCCCTCAGAAGGTACAGCGCTTCACACACACACACACACACACACACACACACACCCCTCAGAAGGTACAGCACTTCACACACACACACACACACACCCCTCAGAAGGTACAGAGCTTCACACACACACCCCTCAGAAGGTACAGCGCTTCACACACCCCTCAGAAGGTACAGCGCTTCTCACACACACACACACACCCCTCAGAAGGTACAGCACTTCACACACACACACACACACACACACACACACACACACACACACACACACACACACACACACACACACACACACACACACACACACACACACCCCTCAGAAGGTACAGCACTTCACACACACAGAAACAACAAATAAATAAAAATAAATTGCTGGAATACATACAGAAATTGTACAAAATACACGTAGACAAACAACAATATGGACAGATGAAGAAAAACAAAAAGGTAAAGAAAAGAAAGACCTTATAATTGATATGTCCTTTGGGAGTGTTGAGTGTTTTAGGGTACTCAGTACTTTTACAACTCTTACCCTTTCTCTCGTCCTCCCAATCCTCCAAACAATAACAATAATAATATAGATTATTACAAGTCCATCACATGATAAGCGTACTGAACTCTGCTATCTCTAAAACCTTCGAAAGGCGGCAAATTCAAAATCAAGCTTAATCACCATCAACACTACATAAAGTTGATTGATTGCAATTTTAATTTGGTGATACAGTAGTTTGTTAAACTGAATTTCTATTGATTTATGAGGAAAATGTGTATGTTTGTGCGTGGTGTGTGTGTGTGCGCGGTGTGTGTGTGTGCGCGGTGTGTGTGTGTGTGTGTGCAGCCGAGACTCATCCCCCAGAGGAGAACGGGTTACTGAAGGAGCAGCGCTTCATGGACTCCGCCTCCAACTCCATGACGCCCCGCCCACAAACCCTGAGAAGCACCTCCGAATACCAATCAGCACCCAGCAGCCCGTATTACCATGGCAACAGGCCCCCTCTACGGCGACAGGCCTCCAACCCCCCCCCTCACACACACACACACAGGCGCGTGGAGGGTGAGCGTTTCTGTGTGAAGCTGTCAGACTCACTCATTCATTCACTCATTTGTTTTGACTCCTCTCATCCAGGGTTTCCTAAAGCATGGTTTGTGAGTTGATGAAAGCAAATAATTCATGAAATCATGTATTATCAAAATGTAAAGAATCCTAATATTTTATATATATATATATAACATACATATTGTATAAAATTGGTTAAACCATAAAAATGTAAATAATTCTAATTATATAAATAAATAAATCTATCGAAATTATTGTATAATAATAATTAGTAAAATCATAACATCTAAATAATTATAATTCTATAAATAAAAAAATCAAATATATATTTTTATGTATATATAAATACTGAACTTGCGCCCATAGTTGGCTAGCGCTGCTTTCGGGAAACACACCCCAGGCTGAAGAAACTGCATTATCTGCTGATCAAGCGCATGTTCCCTGTGTTTCCAGCAGCGAGCTCGACCACGGGTCCCGAGGCGGTGGAGCGAGACCTTCCCAGAACCCCCGGCAGGAGCCCGTCGTCCTGGTCCATAGAGGAAGTGATGCAGTTCGTGTGTGACGCGGATCCCGCAGCCCTCGCCCCGCACGCTGAGCTCTTCAGAAAACACGTCAGTGAATCACTGAGACACACACACACACACGCTTTTACATCGGACTCTAAATCAGCCAGTGTGAGGGAGAGCAGGAACATCATCTGTGTTTAGACTTCAGCGTCTGGACACACCGTCTGGACAGACTCACAGATGTGAGAAACGAAGTAACAGCGCTACTAAATCAGATCGAGTTTTTTATTTTTTTGTACTTTATTATATTTAAATACTGAGAATGCTTGAATCAAAGTGCCTCGTTATGCTTTTTCGAATATTACCCTTCATGCAGTGTGTTATAAACAGTGTTGGGGAAGGTTACTTTTAAAAGGAATGCATTACAATATTGCGTTACTTAGTTACTTTTTATAAGTAATGCGTTACGTTACTTTTGCGTTACTTTTCCTCACCTGGGCTGGGCTTGCTTGTTTTTTTAATAACAACAAAAAAAGTTATATTTTTGGCAAATGTTAAGGCCCTTACACACCAAAAGTGAAGTGAATAAGCCTCATGCTGAAGGAAATGCATATTCACTCCTGTACAGTAGAGGGCGCCACTCAAACAAACCTTTCAGCTGCTGCAGATCAAAGAACAATAGGAGACAGGAGAAGGAAGTGCAACACTCTTATTTCTAAATCTAATCTAAAGTAAGTTTTGCTTATTAGTATGGTTGAATTAGATCATTGATGGTCAGCAGCAGAGACATTGGTTAATAAAGTGAGATTAAATACATAAAGTTTATTTGTGTAATTTAATATAGTTAATTATTATAGTTAAGTTCTGTGCAAAATTCTGAGATTGTATTTCACTGTTTTTAATCATTTTGAGGAATACTGAATGTTTTCGTGTAAGTGAGATGAGTAAATGCAGGTTCACATTTAGTCTAGAACTAAAATATCCATCATGTATACCGGTAAACAGCACACGCACGCACACACACACACACACACCTCCTCACTTTATTTCTCTCAACATGAGGACAGGAGAGCTGTCAGTCAATAAATATGAACAAGTAACTTAAATATTTTGTTGTAAATTGAAAAAGTAATGCGTTACTTTACTAGTTACTTAAAAAGTAATCTGATTACATAACTCAAGTTGCTTGTAATGAGTTAAACACAACACTGGTAATAAAGTTGTTTGTGAATGTATAAGGTCTGCAAAGTTTTAAAGATCAAAGTGCATAAATAAAGTTATTGAGAATCGGATCGTGAGGTGCCAAAAAATTCAATGCAAGTCAATGGGGTCCAATGTTGTTTAGACCTCAGCTTTCCTTGAAATATCTTTTCTATCTTGTTCTGCAGAATTAATAAAATCATACAAGTCTGTAATGACGTAAGGGTGAACAGAAGGTTCATTTTTTTTAAGTTTTTAAAGGATCAGGTTGGTCACATAAATCGGAAGCTCTGATTGGCCGCCACTGGTTCTGACACCATCAGAAGTAAAACTCGTGTTGTTTCTCTCTGCAGGAGATCGACGGTAAAGCGCTGATGTTGCTGCGCAGCGACATGGTGATGAAGTACATGGGTCTGAAACTGGGACCAGCGCTCAAACTCTGCCATCACATCGAGAGACTCAAGCAGGGGAAGCAGTGAAACACACACTCACACACACACACACGCTGCTACAGAGGGGGCTGATGGGAAATCACTGTGTGCTGCTCGCTCGTCTCTCCATAAACACACACACACACACACACACACCATCTCTCCTGGACGTTCATGTTCAACCTGAGGAACACTAGTGACGCTACGCTCTCTGGGAACGAACCTCAAACCTCCTCGTCAGGAACAAACAGGAAGTCAGTTCTTACTTCCTGCGATCTCGTCTCCCCAAAGATGCCGAGGCTTTACGGGACGATTATCTCATCGATAATGGCCGTTTTTGAGTCTGATTAATCGCTCTACCTCCCTGTGACGTCCTACAAGTTCACAGGTGCCACTGAAAATTTTTGCAAGTCTTGTTTGTGTGTTTAGTTGGCGTCAAACAAACACTTCGCATTCGAGTTACACGCATCACGTTTTCACAATCTCACGGGAAAAGTTCGTTAAAAATGAAAGTTCTGTCATCAAACCCGTGTGATTTTATTTCTTCCGTCGAACGCAAAAAAAAAGACGTTTCGAAGAATGTTCATGCTGCTCGTTTTCATACAGTCAGTGAGTAAATGATGGCAGAATTATTATTTTTGTCCTAAGAAAACCCGAGCTTGTTTCTGTGAGCGAATGAAAAGAGTTTGCTTTGCAAGATATTTGGTCATAAATGAAATTAAGAGTGTTTTCACTCCACATCTATTTCAAACAATGTTGTAGAATAACGTTCTCAAAGTAGTATAACACACCAGTACAATATTCAGGCCTAAATTTAAGATTTACGTAATTGAGTTGCATAGATAATTTCAATCCATTTCGACAGTTTTTAACTAATAAACTTAAAGTGATTATATTTTCAGTCATACATAAACCAAAAACAGGTATGATTTCTGCACTCAAACAAAAAAAACATTTGATTCTCTTTAAAGGGATACTCCACTTTTTTTGGAAATAGGCTCATTTTACAACTCCCCCAGAGTTAAACAGTTGAGTTTTACTGTTTTTGAATCCATTCAGCCGATCTCCGGGTCTGGCGATACCACTTTTAGCATAGCTTAGCATAGATCATTGAATCGGGCAGGACCATTAGCATCTCTCTCAAAAAAATGACCAAAGAGTTTCGATATTTTTCCTATTTAAAACTTGAAGGCCGATGAAAAATGTAAAGTTGCGATTTTCTAGGCTGATATGGCTAGGAACTATGCTCTCATTCCTGTCATTACGCCTGCTGGACTCATGGTACGGCAGCAAAGTTTCTTGATTATTACGCAGGAATGAGAGTATAGTTCCTAGCCATATCAGCCAAGAAAATCACAACTTTACATTTTCCGTCGGTCTTAGTACACGATGTAACTACAGAAGAGTCAAGTTTTAAATAGGAAAAATATCGAAACTCTTTGGTAATTTTTTTGAGAGAGATGCTAATGGTCCTGTCCGATTCAATGATCTATGCTAAGCTATGCTAAAAGTTGTACCGCCAGACCCGGAGATCGACTGAATGGATTCAAAAACGGTAAAACTCAACTGGGGGAGTTGTAAAATGAGCCTATTTCCAAAAAAAGTGGAGCATCCCTTTAAATAATCACATTTTCAAATTGCATAAACGGCATAAGTGTGAAAAATGTATCCAGTTAAAAAGTATAAACATGTTTAAAATATATCAGGCTGTGGAACAAGTCAATTAGTACAAATGTATGAGATTGAAACGACTTGGACATGTTGATAAATATGGTTATTGTGTATTTAAAATTGTCATTACAGAAATCTGAGCTGTTTTATTAAATGTATGACTGAAAAATATACAGATTTATCAGTTTATGTTAAAGCCGTATGAATGGAAATTTTACATGCAATCAAATGTGTAAATCTTTAATGTACAGCCCATAATAGTTGAAATGCATCAGTGAACAGCACTGATTATAAATGATCGTTGTAGTTTTCCGTCTGCTGTATTTTTCTTCTGTCGCTACTTGTTTTCCAGTCCTCTCTAAAGAAGCGAAGGACGGGGAAATCTGTCAGTGTCACGAGTGTCGCCGTTCCAGAGCGCTTTTGTTTGACTTGGCGTCAGTTTTGTTACAGAAACCCGATGTTTCTCCGAGGCCTTCACGTCGAGCTCTTATCTTGGGAATGTTTGGGTTTGATGTGTGTGTTACGAAGTGTTGCAGAGTCACGGTGAGATGTTAAAACCGGACATCCACACCTGCCCGAGGACAGTATTCAACAGACACCACATCACTTCAGTCAAGCATTGCTGTAGGTGTCATTGAACTATTAGAAATATCACTAAAATAGTGGGAATTTGATGTAATGTGAATGCCGGTGTGTTTTGCACTGGTCTCCCATCTTTAATCCTGAAGTTTATGTTGATATTTTATCACTTGCATTGATAGATCAGACGTCAATGGTGTATTATGGGTTTAACCATAAAACTCAGCAACAGGAATGTACATTTTTGTAGAGAAGAAATATTTTAAGCTAAACACGTTGTATATGGAGGTGGGAAATGTGACGATACGTTGCGGATTGGTTGTTGAATATATCTTGAACTGCCTTCCAGCGCTTTTTACCGGGAGGAAATGTCCATTTTAAAAACTGCCTTGCTTTACTTTGAGACTTCTCAGGTTTTTTTCCATCTTTTGTATCGTAGCATTTCAAGTTAGTTGTGAATGTGATTGTTTAGATTATTCTGTTCCTTTGTTGAACTTTTCATTTTTTTTGTAAAAAAAAGAAAAAAAAATGTATTCGTAACGTCGTGCCATATAGATTAAGCAAATTATTGAATATCAATACTTGTCATGAAATGTTCGAAAACTGAAAAAAACAACAAAAAAAACAAGCTTCGCTCTTGATACCAGAGACGTTTTTAATCATGAAATTTTTAAAGCTAATGCATTCGTCACATACACATTTTCGACATTTTAAATGATACAAATAATAAATAAATAATTTAAAACATCACCAGACTCTCTTTTTTCATTCTTTTACCCATTCAGTTATTTACAAAAGTTGTTCATGGTTAAAAAAAAAAAAAAAAAACATTCAATACTTAAAATTTCAGTACCTATAAAAGAGTTGGAGGGTCATCTGACACATACATTAATTCACATCATAGAAACAGTCATGGTTTTTTCATAAACTTCTGGTATTCATGCTGATAGTGATTGTTTTTTTCTTTCGTGTAGATCTGGGAAGAGTGAAAATATATCACATGCCGGCCGGGAAATGATTTAAGGCTTTACAGTAAACACACACACACACACACACACACACACACACTTCAGTACTGACAGGAAAAAAACAAGGAATAAATTGCACAGCAGCTCATCAAATGTATTGTATTATTTGTATAAACCAATATTTGAGCGAACTGTGTGAAAATGGAGGAGATCTGTCAAGCTGCTATTTTGAGGAAGTTCAATCAGTTCGACATGAAAACCTTTCCTGAACTCGGACGCCTTGCAGGAATTCCAATAAACAAACACACAAACACGAGTCAGCACATTTCACACTGACAAGTCAAAATGAATCCTGGCTCATTATTTTCATTTTCCTTTTTTTTTCTATGGACCATTCTGAGGGAGTGTTTAGGATCTCATTTCGGTTCTGCTGAAAGTGGCCTGAAGGAAAGTCTCATCTGAGCCAATCCATTATATTGCTACTTAAATCTTCATCTGTGACCAAATTAGACTCATCTTGGTTTGGCCGTAGCCCAAGATCAAGATTATTTAGTTGCGGAGATGCTCTTACATCTGGCAGATGTTCTGTCTGCATTTAAAAGTTACCAGTTAATTATTTTAAATACACACTGTATGTTTGGAATGTAACATGTTTGCTATAGAATAATATTTGATTTATTAAGTCTGCTCACGTTTTTCAGAAATTATATTTTGGGTGAATTGTCGAGAGCACGTGCAGGTCATATTGCACCCCATAATTATCAGAAATAAGCCACTCGATTTTGCTTAAAAAAAAAAATGGAGCCTGTTTTTTGCATTGTGGTATTATTTTCATCATAAACACCAGGCATTTTCACATCCAAATTCTCATTATTGTAATGCACAAAAAGTCAATATTTAAATGAAGTATTTACTGCTTTACTAGTACAAAATTCTACAAATTTGTATCACAGTAATATTTTGTAGTAAATATACACATACATAGACAATTATTAGAGGGAAAATTAATTTGTCACAAATAATAATGTCACAATGCAAAAATCTCCAATAAAACAGTTTCTTTCTCTCTATATAGATATCTCGTTTAAGTTATGACATGCTCACGGGGCTAATTTCAGTTTGTGATTGGTGTCTGTCAACTGTTTTAATAAGTCGATTACTAAACTGGGATGATCAGAAGGTTAATGAGAGGGTGGAAACCTGCGGTTCGATACACGCCCTCACGCTATTCATCAAACTCAAAACATCACAACCACATGAAAGCTACAATAATACCAATTTTAGTGCATTCACTATCTGTTTTTAAAAAATCTGATCAAAGATGAAAAGTAAATGTAGGGTGGCACTTGATTTTATCCATTAGAAAAGAGTGAGAATGTAAATATCACCAGCACACACTTTTGAAGAGGCCTTTTGACTGGGACTGAAGGTCGAGAGCATCTCCCCATATTCTTTCTTTTTCAATTTTTCTATTATTGCGGAAAACTGTATTCCAGTAATGTTACTTGGCTTTAAATTGCTGCATTATCTATTATCAAGATTTGCAACAGTAGCTTAAAACAATGGCTGAATAGCTTTAATGTTAGCCTATTGCTTGTGCAACCTTGCTGACATCACCCAGAAAGCCAAAAGTCATCTCATTGTCATGAAAGATTACAAAACACGTGGAATAACACACACTGATGAATCTTGCACAATAAGACCAGTAACATGTATAGAGAATGAAAAAATGACCATGATGCTTGCTAAGGGATTTAGTTTTAAACACTTTCAGTCCATTTGGTCAGTTCACCATCCAAAACACTGTTGGTATCGTCATAAAGACCATTAAAATCCGTACACTGTTAAAACTTAAACTCTCCTTGTGTGTGTGTGTTCACACAGCTGGCGGACAATAATCTAAAAAATTACTTTGAGTTGAACCCACGGCCATAAAAACAGCATTAATAAGCCATTTCACTCAGATTTGTTGTGTTTAGGGACGAACCCCTGATGATTATTTAGTTTTAATTTGGTTGGGGGCGGGTGGGGTGGGGTGGGGTGGGGTGGGTGGGGGGGGGGTCCCCCCCCCCCCCCCCCCCCCGAAGGGAGGATGATGAAAACTATGCTTTGTTGCTACTGACAACCATTTCCTCCAATCATCAGACTTAATGAAACTGAGGTCTGCGCTTTGCCAAGTCATTATCAGGCTGCCATGCTAACTGCTTACCCCTCCTGTTCTTCAAAGAGGATCCTCCGCTCCAATGCCCCACTGATTAATACAGTGATTAGGGAAGCAAAAGGTCACGGTTCCCCTTCTACAGTTCATTAGGACCAAAAATGGGAAACGTCTTGCACTCCAAGTGTAAACAGCGACGGGAGAGCAAGAGTTCGGCAAAAAAAAAAAAGCATATTAGCAATAGGAGAATTTGTCAGCAACACTACACGATGTGTTTCTCGCTGACAGCTGGCCAGGTTTCAAAACAGATCTCATGCATATTAATGGCAATGCAGATTAAGTGTGATGAATCATTCATGAGGATGTGTGACCAAAATCAAAATGCATAGGAAGGGAAACGATTCTGGCATTAATGCTGCAAATGCTAAAGAATATCAGTAGTAGTGCAGTTTGGCCTATTCAGATTGGTTCTTTTACTTGGAGCATTATCCTGTTGACTTCAGCTGAATGCTTTATAATGAATGGATTAAATGTCAGGCCAGAGGCAGCCTGCATCAGTTTAAATCATATGGACAGCTTGGAAAACAAGCTTCAGGCCTAATTTCTGCCAGGAATGCATTTAGCATCATCATACCCTGGTTAAATTTCTCAGACCAATTATTTTCACAGTAGCTACTTCTCTAGCTACACCTCAGTAGCTGTTTCTTTGCCCATGTCCTTGGTTTTCTCTTCTCCCTCTGAAAGCAAGAGCATGTGTTATTTTCTGGGTAGAAACGCTGCCAATCGCTGCTTCTTTATGGGGAGTATGTGAATCTCCTGGGAGCTCACTTTCTTCAGTTTGATACCTCTGTTTTTGGAGATCTTTTTGAGCGGGTCACTTGATTCTCCTCGCTGATCCCCCGGGATCCTGGGCAGTGTTGCGAATCCCCCCTGACTCGAGTCACGTTTAATGGAAAAGTTCTTCGTAGAAACGCCTGACAACCCTTTTAGCTTGCTGCAGAATATGGCAGGCATGGCGTCTTTGACCGACACGATGACTTTGGCAGTCTGCGACGTGCTGACGATCTCGATGTTGCCGCTTCCGGAGAGCGCAGAGTTATGTACAGCTTCAGCCATAGCGCTACCATGACCGCTATCTACAACCCACTTGTGCTGTCTGCTGAACTCTAGAGATGCTAAACCACTCAGCAACTTGGTATCTAGCTTCGGCGTGCAATCTACCGGTCGAAGAACCCCAAGAGCCAAAGCCCCGCTGCTAACATCGTCCCCAATGTGGCACAATCTCTCCCGCTCTGGGGCCAGTGGCCCATACGTGCTACAAGACTTGATGCATGTCTTTCTTATACTAGGTACAGACAAATCAAGGACACTGTCTTGCTGAAACGCTTGAGGAATATCAACATGCGTTGATGGTTGAGGCGCCCTTATGGATAAGTCTAGCACTTCTCCGTCTGTCACTACAGGGGACGAGCAAGAGGGAAAAGGTTGCTGGACTAGTGCCATTTCCCTGCTGGCTAATGTCAAATGAGGGGAGATGTCACTAGGTGACGTCTGTGTGCTTTTGCTCGAAGTACAAGCCGGTTTAGGGGAGTCTACCTCAATCTTTGAGTCCTTGCAAATTGAGACCGGGACTGGGATTGGCACTGGGATTGGAAGAGGCACTGGAAGTGGGATCACAACAGGATAGGGCACGAGGAGGGTGGCTGGAGGCACCAGAGAGGCTAGTGGAGAAATGTAGGGGTGTGTAAGAGGCGGAGGAGAAAGAAACGCAGAGGCGAGGTCTACTTGCGGGGAAGACGCTTGGTGACAACCGGGCGAAGAGTTCCCTTGGCCAGGGAAGAGGTCCTGCAAGATTGCGGCAAAGTTAGGGTTCTGAATAAGAGTCAGTAGACTAGTATCCAACACTGGATTTGAGCTTTTCTGGTCAAGGACTGGAGGTGGTCCGAGAGCAAGGGAAGGGTTCTGGCACAGTATGTTGTTCTGTAGAGGGAGAGGACAAGTTGCTGTTTGTTGAAGTAATTGAGGATTCAAATGTTGGAGGACTTGTTGTTCCAAGACCAGAGGTAGGGATACAGGACCTTGACTAGTCATTAGATATGAAGTTGTCCCTGATTGTCCAACTTGAGAGGCAGCTGGACCAGCAAGGATGGGCAGCATCATTGGACTCTCTCCCAAGCAGATTGGTTGAAGCACAGTTGTAGCAACCTTTAGGGCGACACCATTGGGAGACTCCGCAGCCGGGGTCACCACTGGGGTGGCTTGTATTGTTAGCAGGGGTGATAGGGATCGTTTTGTGATGGTTGGAGAACTGACGTTCCATGTCTCGGCTGTAATCATTGGAGTGGCTTCTCCTTCGAGTTTCCCAACTGCATCAGTGTTGGTGGCCTCCTCCTGGGGCTTCGCCATGTCTACAGCTACAGAATCTTTGTACGGCTCTTCCATTGCGTCTTGATTACGTAAATCTCTTTCAGGTGCTGTAAGTGGCAGATTTCATGGTTTTCTTCAGTTGGAAGGATAAACCCTAGAATCAAATGGGAAAAGTGGATTAGCAGTTGGCGACAAATGTATCGGTAACACTTTATAATAAGGTTAATTAGTTAACACAAGTTAAATGTGTTAACTAACATGAACTAACAATGAGCAATACATTTGTTACAGTATTTATTAATCTTTGTCAGTGTTAGTTAATAAAAATCCAGCTGTTCATTGTTTGCTCGTTACTTCACAGTGCATTAACTAATATAACGTATATTTACTAACTGCACTTTGGAATGTGTTGCCATTATCTTTAAAATCCTCATCAAGCATGGATACTTTTAAAAAGGACTTAAAGATTTTATTTTATTTTAAAGCTTATTTTATCAAGCTTTTGCCGTTTAATTAGGTCTGTGAACTGTGAGTGATTGGTTGTATGATTCTCTTGGTGTCTTGTTTTGATGTTATTATATGTTTCTATGTATTTAAGAGCTATTTACTATTTATGGACAGCACTTTGGTCCATTCTAATGGTTTTGAAAGTGCTTTATAAATTACAGTTGAGTTGAGTTGAGAATATAACGTATTAGTAAATGTTGAAATTAATAATATCTAAGATTAAGAAATGCTGAAGTAGTATTGTTCATTCTTAGTTCATGTTAACTAATGAACCTTATTGCAAAGGGTTACCAATGTATCGTTGTAAACCACAATAGTCAACATAGTAATTGTTGGTAAACCTTTTTAATGTTATATCCTTACCTGTCCACTACAACTTAATACCCAAAGCTAACAAGGTACTAAAGAGCCATTGTTTTCTTTCCAGCTGAAAGTTCAGCCATCTGTTTTTGTCTACAAAGAGCTTTAAGGTTTCAGAATGATGTCATGACACGAGAGTGGAATCGCAGACACAAATACAAAATTATGGGAGACACCAGAGGAGAGTTTACAAAGACTGAGAACCTTTCGCACAGACAGATGGCTTCGCTGGCGTGGTAGGAGAGCAAAGAGAGCACGGGGGAGGATTTGATGAAATTACGTCGCAGAGTGCCTGGGTTTATTTGTTTATGAGCCAGCGTTAGTGTGGAGTTTATTACACAAAATGCTGCCAAGACTACGAAGTGAACCTCCTTCTGGCAAACACAGAGGGAGCGAAAGAACGCCAGAGAGACAGAAAGAAGGAAAGAAAGAGTACCTTGAAGAAAAAGGAGAGAAATGGGAAGAAATAAAACGAGGGAGGGAAAGAGAGAAAAGGAAAGTGCAAAAGGATAGTGTAAGGGAAAAGAGATCAAGGGACGCAGAAACAGGGAGACTCTTTCAAAGAAGCGGCTCTCAAAGCAGCATATTTTTGGTCTCCGCTAAGTACCCATTAAGCATTGCAACATTTTTCGAATGCTAACAGGATGACCTGAACACATGCATCAACCACAAACAACACTAAAACCAACTCTTGCAGTTGTTTTCACTACCAAAAACATTTCATCAACGTATGATTTTATTGGCACTGTTTCCAAAATTATTTAAGAGCAACAATGTGTATTTATCCACAAGTAAATCGTTCAAAAATATAAATGCAATGCTGATGAAGGCTAAAGGCAGACTCATAGCGCACAAGAATGGCCTTATCTGCATTTTTTCAGGCTAGCTGCGAAACAAAAGCAAGCTGCCAACTGATTTAGGACCAACTGTGTCCCAGGGTGAATTACAGAACCACTTCTGTGAATTTCCATTGCCAAACAGACAGAAAGAACAGTGGAAAAAGTCAGATAAGGAAGCAGACGACCTCGACACATCTGCTCCTCTCCGATTACCCCGTGACAGTGCTTCTCCACGACCCTAAATCAACCCTCAATTGTTGAGTCCTGCTGTTTGGAAAAACTGATCCAAGACCAGACCATGAGACTAATAAACTGCCTTGCATTATTTTGTCTCTCAAACTATATTCTGAAGCATATTTTGTGAATGCTCTGTATGGGATACCTATTACAATTCAATGCACTTGACCTTCCATCAAAATGCAAATGCAAAATAACAGTCTTTGTAGACTAAGATAAGTGTGCTGATTATACACTTTTGAACGGTAGTGTACAAATGTATATGATTAATTGCAAATTTCAGAAAATTTGGAAGCATTTAAGACCCACTGGAAATGATCACTTCATACTGGTCTTGTGTGTTGAAGAGATATCTATCTTTGACAACTTTTACATTATTTTGTGTATATATTTGATTGATTTGATCATCTTCAGACCTCAAGCTTGATTTTCATAAACTTTAATTCGTTTTCTAATAAGGCATACACTTCAAGCTTGAGGTCTGAAGAGGATCAAATATAAAATAATGTTAAGTTGTCAAAGATGCATATCAATACAACACACAAGACCAGTTTGAAGTGATCATTTCCAGCTGGTCTTATATAGGCTAGACTTTCAAATGTAAAATTTGACTCATAGTTTGCAGTTAATTAGATACATTTATATGTACAGTACCGGTCAAAAGTGTAGGCCTATTTGATTGATTTGATCCTCTTCAGACCTGCTTGAAGTGTATGCCTTATTAGAAAACGAATTAAAGTTTATGAAAAAAATAAGTAAATTAACATTAGTCTTAGTTTCCGTATTCTCCATGCCAAAGGCGCTGAGTGACGTAACTTGGCTCAAAACAGTGTGTTTTGCTGAAGTCTTTGGAAAACAAGCACATGCTTCAAATGCTACCCAATTACAGTCTATGAGAGGAACAGCCAAAAACTTGGAAATAAATCCTGAGCTGGGATAAAAGTCGATAAATTACAATCTACCATTGGAAAGCCAACAAGGTGCGTCACCAAACCCTCGGCATGATTTGTTTCTGAGATACTGTGTTCCAGATGGGCTTTCTGTGGGCCGACGGATTCCGGCAGTGTGAGGCGGTTAATGCAAACGGCATTACAGAAGCACAAGAGTGTGTGTGTTCCCAGCAGCAGGTGAGATCGGATAGATCTCCACACTAAATCAGCTAAAAACATTACAGTAACCTAAGAATACAGATAAAAGAGCCACCAAATGCACCATCTGCTGCTGCGGCATCTCAAAGGTCACAACAACAAAACCTTGGAAAATTGCTCTCATGTGATTGTAGATTCAGTTTCCTGAGCCGTTAAAGCTAAATTAAGTAGGCCTATGCTGTTGTGATGCAATAAACAATACAAATGAGAAAACTATCAAGAAATGTCTGGTTTAAAAAATTTTAAAAAATAAAAACAAAGAATAGGATTGCAATTTAATCTACTGTAACATATTTCAAAACATTTTTCCTTTTAGACATAACCTGGATAAAATATCAAAAGCAAGATGTCTTAATGAATATTTCAGGAGATGACTAACTTTATCTGTCAGTACAAAAGCCCGTGGCTGGCAAACGAAAAAGCAAAAAAGGCAGAAACAGATGTGAAACTTTGAATTGCAATGAGAGTGTTTACTGGAAGTGTTTCGTCCAGATCAAGTGAAGTGAAGTTTGAGCTTTGATGCCGGTCTGATCTGGAATGTGATGATTAACACTGTCTAGACGGGAAGCATCGAATGTTCACGGACAGATCTGCCATGAGCTCGAGGTTAGACTTCAGCAATCCTACCTGGGCATTTACTGGCATAACACTCACTTTAAATTCATTATTTTAGTTTACTTTTTGTTAAATGTTTACCATATTTATTAGAAGTAATAATGATAATATAAAAAATAAAAAAAACATAATTTGAACTATTTTGGCTTTATTTAAAGTATCGTAAGTAACCGAATTGTAACATGAGTGCACTGTTACGCCCCTAATAAATAAACAAACAAATAAAATAAATTCATCAGTATTATTGGTAATACTTTATATTTTTATATAATTATATAATATACATATATACAATTTATATATATATATATATATATATATATATATATATATATATTTTTTTTTTTTTTTTTTTTATGTAATATTTATTAAATCAATATGTATGCATAAATAAATAAATACATAAATATTTGTAAATGAATAACATTTTATTTTTTGTATATTACAAATAATAATGGAAGTTGTCACAATCCAACAGGCTCTTGATTGACCTCCATTGTCTAAAATGGGACACAGTGTAAGACACTCGAATCGACCGGTACTTCGATTTGCTGCTGACTTGATATGATCACATTCATCAAGAGGAATCTATCCTGGAGTTCATCTATCAAATAATAAAAGACAAATCCCCGGGCAACCACAACTGGAAAATGGAACAGATGGAACAATTTAGCAACAATCTTCTATTCCATCCACAGGCCGCTGTTGTCATGCCAACCGCAGGGCTAATAAATCAATCTCCTGTGCCGTTTCCCCCAGAAATGATCCTCGAATCCGCCATCATCCTGATCTCACACACACCACAGTCGTCTTATCTCAGCGCTGCTGATCTGGCAATGATATTAGCCGAGTTAGGTTTTCACTAGCTTAACAAGTCTCTCGGCTCTAGGAAGCTGAGGTCTACATCGCAGAATGAATGTTCAGTTAGACATAAAACTATCCGTGCAAATCTGTTTTTCACACCAGATTTCTAGACTCAAGTTCGACTGACAACAGACTTCAGTTTGAGTGGTACACCAAAAAAAGAGTGTTTTTTAGTGAGTTAGTATGTGGTTGCATAAACTAGGGATGCACGATATCTCGGTATCGGTATCGACCGATATATGTTCATTTTTAATGTTATCGTTTTTGGCCGGATAAGAAAAATTGGCCGATATATTAAAGGAACACTCCACCGTTTTTTGAAATAAGGCTTATTCACCTTCTTTCCTACATTTAGACAGGTGGGCAAATGCATTTTTGTCTCAGTGCATGCATTGTTTTAGTTTGACAGGGTCGGCGCTAGCTTAGCTTAGCATAATGAATGGAATCCTTTGTTGCCAGCTAGCATGTCCTGAGTAAAAGTGATATAAAAAATAGAAAAAACTCACCTAATTACTTCTTGTTGCCTGCGTATTCACAACGAGTACAAATAGCGATGCAGATTAACACTAGGCGATTTCCTAGGCAGATATTGACTTATATATTAAGGACTATATTAGGGGGAAGCACAGGCGAAGCACTGCTACTTGGGCGTGATATCTCTGCGCCCAAGTAGCAGTGCTTCGCCTGTGCTTCCCCCTAATATAGTCCCAAGTCAATATCTGTCTAGGAAATCGCCTAGTGTTAATCTGCATCACTATTTGTACTCGTTGTGAATATGCAGGCCACAAGAAGTAATTAGGTGGGTTTTTTCTATTTTTTATATCACTTTTACTCAGGACATGCTAGCTGGCAACAAAGGATTCCATTCATTATGCTAAGCTAAGCTAGCGCCGACCCCGTCAAACTAAAACAATACATGCACTGAGACAAAAATGCATTTGCCCACCTATCTAAATGTAGGAAAGAAGGTGAATAAGCCTTATTTCAAAAAACGGTGGAGTGTTCCTTTAAAGGCGATAAATAATGGATTCAGCTAAAACACTTCAGATGCGCACTGTTCAACATGGTGGTTTTGAATTGCTTAAAATATGATTAAAATCACTTCAGAAAGGAAAATACAGTAGTGCAACAGTTAAGACATAAGTCATATCGGCTACATAAAATTATCAAGAGAACATTATAATTGTGCGTTTGGGATGTGGCTTTTGTTTTTGTAATCAGGCTCTCAAAAATTATGGATTTAGATTTATCGGCCAATATATCGGATATCGGCTTTCAAATATAAATAATTATTGGTATCGGCCAAAATTTTCATATCAGTGCATCCCTAGCATAAAATGCTTAGACTAGTCTTAAAAGTTAGTCATTTAATTGTTTTCATCAAGACTGCTCCTAACTTTTTAAAGTCAGTTACAAAAAATGGTAGATTGGTTTAATTGGAAAGTTGCTAAAACTAGTTGGTCAAACAGAACTAGTTCTTAAGACGCAGTCTTAACATTGTGGCTTAGCTAATGCAACTGGGCAAATGCGACTTTAATATATCGGCCAAATTTTCTTATCGGGCCGATAACGATAACATTAAAAATGAACCGATATCGGCCGATATGGTATTGTGCATCCCTAATCCATAAGTATATCAAATCAAAGTTTGTACTCTTGTGATTTACCTCACAGCTGGTTGATTTGGTTCATGGCTTATTATAACACTTTAAAGACTGAAAAAATGAGTGGTATGCAGCTTAAAAAGTAATACTATAGTAATAGTGATGCTTGACTATAATCAGATTAACCTTTTGAAAGTTGATACTGAATAAGTCCACACAAAGATCCATTAAGGGTCCGGCGTAACTCCCTTTGTCATCGCTCCAGTGGGGTCTTCCCGTAATAAAACAGCATCCATGTGTGACGTGGTCAGCCGTCTCATGCCCGCGGTCTGAGACTTCTAAGGGATTTATGGGTTGGGAAGTGTTTCAGCGAGGCTGGAAGAAGAACGTATAGGCAGAATTGCCTCTGGGCGACTCTTACATCGCAGATCTACAGCACATGTGGTACATCCAACACCACTCAAACACATTCGCAGAAGACACTCTAATAAGAACAGTGTGTGTGTGTGTGTGTGTGTGTTTTTGTGTGGTGAGCACTTAATGCCTACTGACAATGACTCTGTACAAAGTCTCCTCTCATTTAAAGGCAACAGAACAAAATCTACCAACAGATGCGTTTAGGATTCCCCAAGCGGCAACCTTCCGGTCTCTCTTGTGAATCCAACACGGAAGCGACTTAAACTGCAATTCATCGACTGGCCACTAGAGACAGGCTCCAAAATAGAGTCAATCCCATAGACCCCCATGTTAATATGCCCAACTTTACAGCAGAAATAAACATGTTTACAGCCTGGTACAAAAAGTGGTTTTGGTCTGTATAGCTAATTTTGCCCTTCATGACAACTGTGAGGGAGGTGATTTTTTTTTATTAATCATCCGTGTAAATTATATTACGCCTTACAGTTCTGCATAATTAAGGGCGTGGCCACTTGAGTGACAGGTGGATTGCCGCTGATGTCACTACTAGCCGTTTGTCTGCTGTCTGTTAGCGTCACGTCACCTCAGCTAATCCGACTCGCTGCACATTTTCGTTTATCCGGGAGTGACGCGCGGCCAAGATGGCGACGGCCGGCTCCGCCCACTTTGGGCTTGAAAAATGCTCTTCAGAAACACTACGGGTGACGTCACGCACACAACGTCCATTGCTTTATACAGTCTATGGGATTTTTGTCGTTCCAATGGAGGACAGAATATGGAAACTATAGTACCTTAAGCACACATACATACACACAATTTAATTAAAGGGTGTTTACACAAAGACCTGACCCCAGGTCAGCTATTCTCAACATGCATTACAGCAAACAAAGCTTTGCTGCATCATGTTATGGTGCTTTTCTTCTCTGTAACTGACATGTTCGAGTCAAGTCAAGTCAAGTCACCTGTATTTATATAGCGCATTTTTCAATACAGATTGTTTCAAGGCAGCTTTACAGTGATAACAGAAAAATAATGAAACAAAATTTGTTTCTAGAAGAAAATAGCGTCATCGTCCATCTTAAGTTCAGTGATGGTTCATTTTGTTGTAAAAAATTTAGTTTATATATATATATATATATATATATATATATATATATATATATATATACACACAGTACCAGTCAAAAGTTTGGAAACATTACTATTTTTAATGTTTTTGAAAGAAGTCTCTTATGCTCATCAAGCCTGCAGTTAAAAAAAACAACAAAAAAAACAGTAATATTATGAAATATTATTACAATTTAAAATAATGGTTCTCTTTTTTAATATACTTTAAAATGTAATTTATTTTTGTGATGCAAAGCTGAATTTTCATCAGCAAGTACTCCAGTCTTTGGTGTCTTATGATCCTTCAGAAATCATTCTAATATGATGATTTATGATCAATGTTGGAAACAGTTGTGCTGCTTAATATTTTTTTTATAACCTGAGATACTTTTTTCAGGATTATTTGATGAAGAAAAAGTTAAAAAGAACTGTATTTATTTAGAATAGAAATCTTTTGTAACAATATACACTACCGTTCAAAAGTTTGGGAACAATAACTATTTTTTTTTAAGAAATTAGTACTTTAATTCAACAAGGATGCGTTAAATTGATAAAAGGTGATGGTAACGATTTATATTGTTAGAAATGTTTTTATTTTGAATAAATGCTGTTTTTATGAATAAATGCTGTTAACGTTTTACTCATCAATGAATCCTGAAAAAAGTATTCCAAAAAATATATTAAACAGCACAACTGTTTCCATCATTGATAATAACTGAGTATCAAATCATCATATTAGAATGATTTCTGAAGGATCATAAGACACCAAAGACTGGAGTACTTGCTGATGAAAATTCAGCTTTGCATCACAAAAATAAATTACATTTTAAAATATATTAAAAAAGAGAACCATTATTTTAAATTGTAATAATATTTCATAATATTACTGTTTTTTTTTTTTTGTTTTTTTTTTTAACTGCAGGCTTGATGAGCATAAGAGACTTCTTTCAAAAACATTAAAAATAGTAATGTTTCCAAACTTTTGACTGGTACTGTATATATATATATACATACATACATACATACATACACATATATATATATTGTTGGATATTAAATTAAATGTCCCCAACTAAGCAAGCCAAAAGCCAGAGGCGGAAAAAGGGCGAACAAAAAACAAACAAACAATCTCGAGTGTCTAATATTTTAATCTAGAACCAGATGCTGCTGGACGTTCTGTAGATTGCAAACACTGTCAGGCTTTACTGGTTCAACATCAGCGCTGTGATCGCTCTGGTTAAACTGGACCCGCACCCCTGCTGGTTCTGCTTCAGGGTCAGCGCTGCACGTGTGGATCTTATCAGCGCATGAATGGTGTGTTTGTGTCCGAATGGCACGGCCCGAGACAGACAGACGCGAGAGGAAGATTACAGAGACCAGAGGGTGGACAGAGGCACTCACTTCTTTCCACTATAGAAAAATTAAGCCATGATATCCCACAAATAACTGATAAGATCCTGGTTACGTCATTTGGAGCCTGAGTCTGCCACAGTATCAACTTTTTAGTTTTTATCATATTTAGGCAACCTTGTCCTGTTTTTGTTTAGTCTAGTTTTTGTCACTGAAACGTTCACATTTTCATCATGCTGCATAGTGTTTAAATTGATAATCACAATTATTTTACTCAAAATTATAATTGCAATGATGTTTTCTGAAAATTTTATTTTTTACACTTCATCAGAATTATTGCACTTTCACCTATAAGCACGAATTGAGATAATGTTGACTCATACGCATGATTTATTTGACCTCATCTAGTTTCCTGATTTATTATAGGTTATTTGTCATACTGGCAAAACAAGAAACTTCTCTCAAAAATGTGAATTCCTAATAATCCAATAATTCCAAAATACATTAATGTTTTTCTATTAAAACAACAGCAAAAAAAATAAAAAGATTTTGTATTGTCATACAGAGGTTGCATACATGCATTTATTCCGCAGCCACAATTGTAAATATAGTCGAGATTCATATTTAGATTTATTACAGTTCATCACTGAGGTTTGATGGCAGTAAACGGCACAAGAGGCTCGTGAAGAAACAGAACGACTGAATGACACTTTCATTTAAAATCCCCCTGTGGTGAAAATCAAGCTTTTAATGTTGTCTATGTGGTGTTTTTAATGTGTTTTAAGTCAAACCATGTGTAAGTCGACACCATTGCTGAGTATTTTCTCCTTAAAACTGCAGTGAACCAAAGACAGTCTCAAAAACACGCTTTGAAATCGCTGGTGTTTCTGACGTCACAAACTACCTTGTAACCAATCAGATCAACGTGTGATCGTCAACGAGTGGATCTCTGAGCTGAGTGAGTGAGTGGAGGCGGGGCTCATTTGCATATTCATAGAACCACGTATACTAAATGAGGCAAGGGTGTCGAGTTACATTCAAGATATTTTAAGGCATGAAGAAATTTTTTTCAAGGAAAAAATATGTAATTTTGGTGATCAAATATGAGTTTAAGGGATAAAATGATCGACTGCAGGGGGACTTTAAGCAAAAAATCTTAAATGGAGATTGATAAACTCCAGCTTGCTTGTTTTTCCCCTCCTCTTTTTATTCCACAAAAACAAAGATTTTGATAAAGTTTTGTTTTTTGAAACTACATTTTAGTCTCGTCTTGTTTCGTCAACGATATTGCATGTTGATTATAGTCACAGTTATCGTTTAATGACGGTGCCGTCTCGTTAACATCTCATCTTAGTCATGGAAAAAAGGTTGTCAACGAACATTGTTCGTCATAGATTTGGTCAATGAAATTGATACTAGTCCCGCCCACAAATAGTTAAAAACTAAAATCAAACTGATTGGAAAAAATGAACACTTGAACAAACGTCAGCGAACAAATTGAACAAACGTCAGATAAGAACGACCTAAAATGACAAACCATCTTCGTAAAAAAATTATTCGAAGCATAATTGGATTTTTTAGTTTGGCTTGCATCCCATTCGATTATATGAAGAGGGTGGGGTTTATGAACAATACTGCAGCCAGCCACCAGGGGGCGATCAAAATGTTTCGTCTTCACTTTTCAAGACACTTGATCCACACACACACACACACACGGGCAAACAGTCTTAAAGAGGTGGTACAGATAAAGGTTCGTTGATCTGAAGAGTGACGTCACTTGTGTCGATGCCGATGGCCGATAGTGAAAATAATTGCTTTTATCGGCCGATACCGATTATTGGTCACTAATCTCTAATTTAAATGTTTAAAAAATGTTTAATGTTTAAAAAAAGATTGATCTTACTTCAGCACACATAAAAAGCTCTGGTCTCAGATCAGCGGGACGCTCCACCAGTGGACTGTGGTGGCAGATGCTATAAATAGGGGCGTTTTAATTAAATATGAGGTAATGTGATCTGAGTGTGGCAGACAGCAGATCGCTCGTCCCTATACATTCGTTATCATTAACAGATAAACGGGCCTCATGCACGGTAACTCAAGCCTGCTGTTATGACAACAGGGTCAGAGGTCGATAGTAGAATCTATACAGGAAATAATGAGACCATCTCACTAGACATGAAATGGACATGACAGAATTAAACGCTTATGTACTGTATCAGGTGATGCTGGATTAAATATGTGACAGGAAGTGATGTATGTGGATGATGCTGTACAGTCTCTCAGACTACTTAGATTGACTGATTACAAGGGAAAGCTGTGACAGAGTGTTTCACAAACACCTACAAGGCCTTAGAAACCATTCAGAAGACCTTAGCAACCACATAGCAACGCCCTAGCAACCTCTCAGAGGATTTTAACTTCATAGCAACGGTTTAAAACATTCTGAACACCTTAACATATCAGTGCCCAAGTAACCATTCAGAATACCCTAGTAACAACCTTAGTAACTTCATAGCAACATGTTTAAAATACTCTGAACATATTAGCAACTGCATGGCATGGCAATGCCCTAGCAACCATCCAAAACACCCTGGCAACCACTCAGAAGGTGACATTAGTAACTGCATAGCAAGGCCCTAGCAACCACCCAGATCTCCTTCATAACAATATGCATAAAACACTCTAGACACCTTTAGCAAATACATATTGATGTCCTAGCAACGACTTAAACACCCTAGCAACCACCCAGACGATCGTATTAATTTCATAGCAACATGTTTAACACTATGAACACCTTAACAACCACCCGGAAGAAGACCTTAGCAATTATATTAGCAATGCCCTAGCAACCACTCTGAACAGCCTGGCAACCACCCGGAAGAAGACCTTAACAACCGCAGTGTAATGCCCTACCAACCACTCCGAACACCTTAGCAACCACCCAGACGATCTTATTAACTTCATAGCAACATGCTTAAACTCTGAACACCTTAACAACCACCCGGAAGAAGACCTTAGCAATTGCATTAGCAATGCCATAGCAACCACTCAGAACACCCTGGCAACCACCTGGAAGACCTTAACAACCACAGTGTAATGTCCTACCAACCACTCCGAACACCTTAGCAACCACCCAGAAGAAGAATTTGACCTTAGCAACTGCATTAGCAATGTCCTAGCAACCACTCTGAACAGCCTGGCAACCACCTGGAAGAAGACCTTAACAACCGCAGTGTAATGCCCTACCAACCACTCCGAACACCTTAGCAACCACCCAGATGATCTTATTAACTTCATAGCAACATGCTTAAACTCTGAACACCTTAGCAACCACCCAGAAGAAGACCTTTGCAATTGCATTAGCAATACCCTAGCAACCACTCCGAACACCCTGGCAACCACCTGGAAGACCTCAAAAACCACAGAGCAATGACCTAGCAACCACTCCGAACACCCTGGCAACCACCCGGAAGAAGAATTTGACCTTAGCAACTGCATTAGCAATGTCCTAGCAACCACTCCGAACACCCTGGCAACCACCCGGAAGAAGAATTTGACCTTAGCAACTGCATTAGCAATGTCCTAGCAACCACTCTGAACACCCTGGCAACCACCTGGAAGACCTTAACAACCGTGGAGCAATGCCCTAGCAACCACGGTTACTGTTGCTCACTGTGATGCTGAATACAGAGAGAGATTAATATAGATGAATTTATACTGTGACTGACATTAAAGGAATAGTTCACTTATAAATGAAAATTCTGTCATAATTTCCCTCAAGTTGTTTCAAAGTTATCGTTGTTTCAAGAGAATATCTTTCTCCTGCTAAACACAAAAGAAGATATTTTGAAGAATGTTAGTAACCAGACAGTTGTAGGACCCCATTGACTTATATTGACTTATATTGACATATATGACTATAGTATTTTTTTTCCTACTATGAAAATGTCGGTCTGGTTACCAACATTCTTCAAAATATCTTCTTTTGTGTTCAGCAGGAGAGAGAAACTCGTACAGGTTTGAAAAAACATAAGGGTGAGTAAATGAAGACAGAATTTTCATTTTTAAGTGAACTATTCCTTTAAGGACAAAAACACTTCAGTAAGAGAAATGCATTAAGTGAGATTTATTGAGACTAAGAGCGGTGTGGGTATTATTACACAGCTCTTTTCCTACTAAGACTTGCATATAATAATAATAATCTGTGGTCGTTCACTGACACACGTGAAGCTCCGCCTCCTCCTGCATTTAAAGACACGAGCCAGAAGACAGAGTCTGACGCCGGCGACGGGACATTCCTGAGAGACTCGCTCGTGCCTCAAAGCCTAAAATAAGATTAAGACACTAGTCGGGAATTACACGGATCCTCTGCTCTCTCTCTCTCTCTCTCTCTGTGAGTGTGTTCGCTGAGGTTTAGCAGATATGTACAGTAGGGCTGGGAAATACAGTCAAAAAGAGTTATATTTGCCCTTTTGACAATACACTTAAAAACAGCTCCATGATTGAGCTACTAGTCAATATGTTCAATGCAAGCCAAATACAGTAAAAAAAAAATTATGTATATAGCCTATATATATATATATATGTATGTATGTATGTATGAATTAATGAATTAATGTATATAACAGCAATATATATAACAGCAAAATAAATGCATCACTATTATTGCAATATTCTGAATATTGCAATATATATATGTAGTTTTCCATTGCTAATATCTATACATATATATGAATATTCTATACATCGCCCAGCCCAAATGCATGTATAAATATGACGAAAAAATAGTGTTTTAAAATTTACAGTAGTGGACAAAAGTGATATTTGTTTTAAATGACCCTACAATTTATAAACCATCAAAATATGAGGAAAATATTTAATATTTTATATTTATAACTTACCAAAATGATTTGGCAAAAAAGGCAAACTACAACAACTTATTATATTTTTACTATGCATAGAAAAACAAAGCATACATCGACTACAGCATAACCAGTTATTAATATTTGGTTGATTCTCTCGTTTTTGCATGTGTTCATTTCTTTGTATAACAGCCTGGACAAACATTGTTGCACAATTTCACAAATACTATTATCATCACAGATACGACAGATTACTCCAAGCACAACTACGCAATATGATAAGTTCAAATGTAATAATATTTAAGGGTGAAGATGTCAATTTTCCTAGGCTGGACATCACTTTTGCCCACTAGTGTATATGAAAAATTCAGAAATTTCAAAATTATGAAAATTTGACGAATGTTGTCCTAATGATGTAAAGAATTATATATATATGGGTAGTTGACGTGACGTGGCTTTTTCACCGTCACAGAAGATAAAAAATAATTTATTTCACATTTTCATAACTTAGAATACTATAAATGGTTAAACATTTTCTTGTTTTACATGAATTTGTTGTTTAAATACCTGAGTTATTTTTTATTTTTTTACAACTTTGAGCCAAAGCTCAAAATCGTCCTATGGTGTGACGGTAGACAACATAATTTCATAAATATTAACTTTTATAAATAAAGAAAATAATGTTTAAACATCTTAATGAACACTCCTGGCATAATTGTGCAAGTGTCTATTTCACTAAGTGGCCATCAATTTTTCTATACATACATTTCTAAAAGTGTAGGCATTTAATAAAGTTTGTCACAGAAAAAAATGTCCTTTGGTGTTACGCAATAACCTGATATTAAGTTGGGCAATATCATGGACAACTACATTTAGATGAAAGACCCCATTCAAGGTCATGTGACTGAAGACCCCTATGAAGCCCATGAGCAGTGCACATGGCAAGTATTTCTCTCAGAATTGTTCAAATATTTACCTGTGTTTTCAGACCACTGAAATTGTTAAGTTTTTTTGTCCTTTAGTGTGACACTCCTAAATTTAATTTTTTTATTAAAATTTGTATTTTTAACAGCAGGACTATGTAATATTATGCAAATGTATCATGCCAATTGCTAATAACAGTTCAGCTAGTATTAGCATGGTTATTAACTGCCACAAAAGCTCAAATGTCCTTTGGTGTGACAGAAAATGTCACAGGAAATGTCCTTTGGTGTGACACATTGGTCTGTCACACCATAGGACACAGATGTCACACCATAGGACAAGACCTCATTAAGAAGCTTTTAAAACGAAAATATAACGTTTCAACAAAAAAACAAAAGTCCTCCTTTATTATTGTTACAATAAACACTATATATTCTGACTCTTTTTATGCAATGACTATCTTTGTCCTTTGGTGTGACGTTTTGTCCTATGGTGTGACAAACATAAAACAACAGAAAAAATACTTATTTTAAAATATGTTTTAAAAAAAGAGTCAAGTTTGGCATTAGGGGAGTTACAATAATATCTCCTCTTAAATAGGTACAATTTCAAACAGTTTTGTAAGGTTGGCAAAAAAGTTTTATTGACATTCGTAGGGAAAAGTTTACCAGGTTCATCTATCCATGGTGAAAATGATTCTAATTAGTACTTTCATGTAAAATAAATATCACTTTAAGAAAATAATGTTTTAATAATGTGAACAATTCTGTCTCAAGTATTTTTTTGTTATTTAATATAATTTCTTAGTACTTTTTAAATGTCACACCATAGGACACATTTACAGTACTGTTGAGTGAAAACGTGAAAAAAATATGTGAAGTCATTGACAAAATGAGTGACCACTACTATTTTCTGAAACTGCAGTTTTCATACTCCATAAATATATGTATTTTTTCTTAAAAAGTTATGTTTTCCAAAAAAAGTGATTTTTCTTGGCCATTTGTCAACTACCCATATATATATATATATATATATATATATATAAAACGCTGATTGGTTTAAGAGTGAAGTGGGTATTGACAGGTGTAATGTGTGAATACGGATGAGGTAACGACTCCTTTCAGGCCAATTTAATGAACTTACGAAGGTTGGTCTTTCTTTGTATTTGTGAATGCATGTGCACAGAGGTCAAGAAAATCCAACCTCGCTTTGACCCCCAAAGCTTTCAGGCCTGCAAACGTGACCGAATGCTTTTAAAAGTGCACGTGCGAGTCCGTGAGGAAGCATTGATTAACTCAATCGACGGAACGGTTACCAAGGACATAAACAACTCCAGAGTTCCACCGTTACCATGGACACCACACAGCTCCATTATGATGTCACAGCCTCGTCAGTTCCGTTTCCATTTGTCATTCTGAAACAACATTACTAGAGCCTGTAATATCATAATCGTGTCTTTGAAATGGGAGTTTCAGCATTTAATGCTGTTCGGGAAGCTTCACAGTGCTGTTATTACTGATTTGATGCACAGTGTAATTTTATTACATCTAAATGTGTTTGTAAGATGCCTCTTTGTCACTCATGAAGTGAGAAAAACAAAATGAGATTTCATTCTCAATACAGCAAAGTGATTTTCTCTTAAGCATTTCTATATCCTCAACACCGCTGCACAAAATGTCAAAACCGTTTTAAATCTCCAGATCAAGAGCTTGTACCACAACTATCTAATTATCCCAATATCCTTCACTGGGGAGTTCTTGTGTTCCCCATCCATTTGGAAACATATCTGACCTCACAATCCCCAAGGCATTCACATTAAAGACACAGTACACCCAAAATTAAAAATCTCATTTAGGTGGAAACATTTGAGAATTATGGTAGGATATAATGTAAAATTCAGTCTGTTGCTCACACAAAGCCACATAAGGGCAATCGGGAGATTAAAAATATATATAGATTCATTTACTGGTGTTTTTTCGTCCTTTTTGCCCTTGACAGCTCCAGTCCCCATCCAACCATGACATTCGGCTGATTTTCTGCTTTCGTGTTACACAGAAGAAAGAAAACTGAAGGGGTTTATAACGTCATAGGGGTGAGTAAATAATACCAGTATTTTTAATTTAGGTGAACTGTCCCTTTAAGACCAACATCATCCCTGTTATTTCAACAACGCAGTCGATCAGGGCGGCATAAACCTTTCAAAGGAACATTTATCCACATTATTTTTAACCTACTACGCGTAATGATTGAGTATAGGGATATACTAACGTCCTTAAGCTGTTCAAAATCCCTTTAAATCCACGAGAGATGCGCGAGCACCTGTGCGGGAGCCCGACGGGTTTCCATCGGGTGTCATGTGTGTTTCTCTACCCAACGACACCCTATTACTGGATAGACATTATGTACTGTATTATTATTTCGTTATATATTCGTATAAAGAGAGGAAAGCAATGCAATATAATGCCAATGCACTAAACCCGCCCGTAACTGAACACTGACACATTTACACACACATATATGAAAGAATCACTCGTTACCTCGGAATGAATATAATGTCGCTCCGGAGTCGCGCGTTATTTCTGGGTTTTCCTCGATTTCTTCCCGGTCACCCGCTCGATCGCTGCCATTAGCCACTCGTCTCTTCTGAAAAGGTTTGTCTGCTCTTCATGAGCCTCTTATAAAGAGCCGCGGACGATCCTCTGTGTGTCGGTTTACGGTGGAGGGCTCAGGCCTGTCGCGCGTTTCACCGTAAAGAGCGACGAGTGTGTCGGTGTGACGCTCGTCTGGAGCCGTGGAGCCGCTGGCCGGGATCCTCTCGCGCTCTCTCTCTCTCTCTCTCTCTCACACACACACACACACGCACGCACACACACTCTCTCTCTCTCTGTCTCAGCCACGCTGTCTCTCGCTCTCCTCCTTTACCATCCAAACGGCAACATCCTAATATATAATCGTAAATTAAATTAGAACGTACATTTTAATTACATTTACCTTACAAAAACTACTGTACAGTGATGGTAATAGCACTGCATTGTGGGATATACCATAGTATTACCATGATTCATGATAAATAAATAAAAAGACAGTATCTGTCAAAAACCCATGGTATTATCATAGTGCATGTCCAAAAACATGGCATTACCATGATCTATATACAGAAATTATGATCCAAGTACATAAAACATGTTATTACCATGATGCATGTCCAAAAACACGGTATTACCATGATGCATGTCAAAAAACATGGTATTTGGTATTAATATAATAAATGTTCAAAAACATGGTATTACTATAATGCATGTACAAAAAACATGTTATTACCATGATGCATGTCCAGAAACATGGTATTACCATGATGCATATGAAAAAAATGTATTAAGATACTGTATATCTGTCCAAAATCCATTGTGTTATTATAGTGCATGTCCATTAACATGGTATTTCAATGACACATACAAAATACTTGGTATTACCATGCCAATATGCTCAAATCGACATTTAATGCTACTTTTGAAAATCCCTTTCATTGCACATTGTTTCCACCAGAATCCTGCATTTTTAATTCAAATGGTCTGTGCTTTGTTTTATGATGGTCACCATAATACCACAGTTTTACTACGGTACCTCTCAGTGCTGGATGTAACAAAGCAGCCGTATGATGACTGTAACTGAAGCAGGCTGATGACAGCAGGCCAGGCTGATGAAGATGTTCATGTCCTGGATTAGCTATCATTGACGCCTCCGTCAGTGTGGTGGGTGTGCGGGTCCCGGGGGGGTGGGGGGTCATGCCTGCGGGCCTGGATCTGCTGGAGGACGAGCTTTAATGGCTCTTAATGACCGCTGAGTCACGCACACAAATGTCCTTTTCCAACCTTCTCCGTTTCACTCGCAGGATTGTGTGAGAATTAGAGCGGTTCACTTACCGCCATTATGATGCAGAAGCACAAACACCCATTATATGTGGATATACCCAGAATATATCATTTATAAACATCGCAACTGTATTTTGCACTGTTTTTTATTAAAAATATTTGCTTGTCTCAAAAAATTATTTTGTTTATTTTTTGCTGCTTTACATCTTTCAAGGCATCGTCTACTCTATCTGTTCCCAAGCATACCTCAGTTTCCACCAAGGCTTGGTTGCAGGAGAAGTCCTGGAAGAGTCTACAGTGGCATCACCGTCACCTGACCTGAACCCCATAGAAAATCCCTGCTGGGATTTGAAGGCGGCGCAAACCCAGGAATATCACTGAACTGGAGGCCATTGCTCATGAGGAACCGGCTCAGAGTCCTCAGATTTACAGCAGGTCAGAACAGCAAAAGAGAGTATGACTGAGTACTAATGATGCTTTAAATGAAGGGGTTGAATCATTTTGAGACTCCAGAACTCATTAAGAGTGGCATTTTCAGTTGAATATGGGGAAAACACTTGAAAAAATTGTTGTTGAGCTATTTCAATTACTTTTGTTTGCAAACAGCAAAAAGTCTGTCAATTTTACCAATAAACCTGATTTGCAATGGGGGTTGAATACTTTTGATTACATAAATATATATGTGTGTGTGTGAGTATTTGATATTTATTTGATTTCAGAAAAGCTCGTAACAAGGAACATTGAAAGTACTGAAATGAGGTTAAGCAGAAATTAATAATAACATTTATTAATTATTTTTTATGTATAATGAAAGAAAGAAAAATATAATAACATAATTATTACTATAGTAACATTTTTATTTGCTGCTGTGAGAAAAGAAGAGTAAGAAAGAAGAGTAAAGCAATAATAACTAGAAAAGGGTGAAGATTACAGGAGTGAGAGGGACGGGGGGAGAGAGAGAGAGAGAGAGAGAGAGAGAGAGAGTGAGAGAGAGACAGAGAGACAGAGAGAGAGAGAGAGAGAGAGAGAGAGAGCAAAATGAAGTTAAAGACAGTGGATGAGAGGCAGAAGAGCTCGGAGATGAAAGAGGAAAAATTTTCCAATCAGAGAGGGGGAAAAAAGCAGCAAATGACTAGCATTATAAAGGCGCGCGCTGAGAGCTCTATAATGAGCAGATGTGAGAAAACAGAATGAACAATTAGGAGAAAACAGGAAGTCCCATCTTTTCCTGTGATCGTAATGATGAACAGCACTGAAAGAGTGTGAATTTAGGTCACCCCACCTTCCCATCATCCTGAGAGAGAGAGAGAGAGAGAGAGCGAGAGCGAGCGAGAGAGACAGAGAGAGAGCGAGAGTGAGAGACACAGAGAAAGAGAGAGAGAGAGAGTAAGAGTGCGAGAGTGTGAGAGAGAGACACAGAGAGAGTGCGAGAGAGAGCGAGAGGGAGAGGAGAGAGAGAGAGAGAGAGAGAGAGAGAGAGAGAGAGAGAGAGAGAGAGAGAGAGAGAGAGGGAGAGCGCGAGAGAGAGCGAGAGACAGACACTGGTTAACTATCACCAAGATAATGTATGAAGTTTGTTGTTTTTTTTGGGGGGGGGGGGGGGGGGTTGACACTGACAAGTTGACACTATTTAGATACACACAGCACACACACACACATAAATTATACAGTCAAACCTAAAGTTATTCAGACATCTTCAACATTTCTCACATTATCACTGTTAATTCGCCATAGTTTAGAAAATGGTAATAAAATATGAGTTATCAAATCAGTTGATATTTCTCTGGTTTTGTCCATCTTCTGTTAGACTGTCTCACTGATGAATTATGATGAATATCTGTCAGCTGTTAAATTTAACTACACAATTACATAATACCAGTTTAGCTCAAACAATCACCAAGCAATGCTTCATTTTGTTCAGTCTGTGTGTAAAAAGAGCATTAGCAATTACAGAAAACACTTCAGCAAAACATGATCAGCTCAAAGAGTCCGAATCATTTTTGCTCCCAAATCTTTAATAAATGTTACTGGTAGTCACTGTATGAGGAATGATTGGGTAACACGAGGAACACGAGGACCGTCAGAAGTCGAGAGTGAGGTCTGTGTCCAGTAATAACAGAAGCACAAGCCCAGGGTTAGTGTTATCAGAGACAGAGCCGGCTGGATCCAGTCACTCGCGTTTCATCTTTACTTTGCTTTTCTACATCTCCTGAAAGTTGAATTATCCTGTACAGGATAGTATTATTTAAAACCTCTACTAATATCTGAGTAAAAAGCCCATATTAGCTCTTTATTTCCCCAAAGTGCAGCAAATAAAATGCAATAAACGTAAGCCCACAGAACCCTGTAGAACTGCATACTCTGCCGTTCATCATCCAAAATTGGTTTCGGATTCATTAGTTGCAATTATAGAGGAAAAGCACTAGTCTCTATTCCAGTTTAACTGTATTATCTGTAGTAATAATAGTTTAGACCAGGGATTCCCAAACATTTCTGTCAGCCAAACCTAAAATACCAGCCAAATATATTACATATTTTTGCCAGCCAGACCTGAAACATTTGCTTGAAGTTCCCCTGAGATTATAAATTACATTCTGTAATAATTTGTAATTTACAACAAATGTGCATGTTCAGTCCTCTGATGTTGATAAACAGCAATACACATGCAATATATTATCCAGATAAATAATATACCAAAAAAAAAAAAAAGTGAATGTATTAAATACCATGTTTAACATAAATAACACGTTTTTGTGTTTTTAATTGCATTTCAAAATGTTAGTTTTACATTATTTTTTTTATTAAGACAAAATATTAATGTTATATTTTTTTTTTACATGTATTATATATATATATATTTTTTTTACATGTATTATATATATTTGTTTTTACATTATGTATTTTATATATATATATATATATATATATATATATATATATATATATATATTTTTTACATTTAATGTGTATGTGTGTGTGTGTGTGTATATATATATATTTTTTTTTTACATTTAATGTGTATATGTGTGTGTGTGTATATATATATATTTTTTTTTTTACATTTAATGTGTATGTGTGTGTGTATATATATATATTTTTTTTACATTTAATGTGTATATGTGTGTGTGTATATATATATATATATATACACATTTTATTTTTTACATTTAATGTGTATATATGTGTGTGTGTGTGTATATATATATATATATATATATATATATACACATTTTATTTTTTACATTTAATGTGTATATATGTGTGTGTGTGTATATATATATATATATTTTTTTTTTACATTTAATGTGTGTGTGTATATATATATTTATTTTTTTACATTTAATGTGTATATGTGTGTGTGTGTGTATATATATATATATATATATATGTATATATAAATTTTGAATTTAAAATACCAATGTTTTTGTGCTATTAATTGCATTTCAAAATGTATATTTGAATTTTTTTTTTTTTTAAATAAAGTTGTATATTTAAACAAAATATGAATGCATAACATTAAGCCTATTTGGTTTTATTTTTTATTTTTTATGCATTTATCATCTTTTGTGACTGCAGTTTAACTGTACATTATATGTTGCTGCCCTCTGCTGGAGAGAAGCTGTATTTCATGTCAAAATAAAGGCACTGGATGGAATAAAGACATAAAATAAAACACACACACACACACACACACACACACACACACACGAAAGGAGTTGAAATAATTTTATTATCTTACATGTAGATTATCTCAAAAACCTCCACTAAGAAAAATAGTTCAGTACAACGTAGAAAACAAGCAACACTGCAGCAACACTACAACACCTATATATTAGTATTAATCCAAGTGACGTCTTCCTCGGTTTTCAGTTCCCTCTCGCTGTGTCTCTTGGACTGGCGGTAATGTCTCTCTGCGTCTTGAGCCTCGTAGAGGACGGCCATGATCTTCCTCCTCACGCGCATCTGTACGGCGGGGTCGCTGAGCAGCCGGTACTCCATCGCCACCTGACTGGAGAACACCGCGGCCGAGTCCGCCGGAGGGTTCTCCAGGACCTTAGCGGACATCTGCTTCAACACCTCCAGCTTCTGCAGCTCGATGTCCGAGTCGGACACGCGTCTGCGCTTGCTGGACGTGCTCCTGGGAGACAGCGAGTACGAGGCCGTCTCCTCGGGGATCCCGGTGTCGGGAGTGCCGGGCATCGGGGAGAGACACACACTGATGGAGTCGAAACTGTCAATGTCTTTATCCGTCTCTTGCATCATCTCATCCGACTCTTCCACACACTCCTCCACTTTATCAGAGGACGGCAAGCCCAGCTACAGGGAGGCAAGGAGGAAACATTGCACTGGGTGTTAAAGGGGTGGTTGATTATGATTTCCCTTTTCTAACTTTAGTTAGTGTGTAATGTTGCTCTTTGAGCATAAACAACATCTGCAAAGTTACAACGCTCAAAGTTCAAAGCAAAGGGAGATATTTGCTTTTACAGAAATCACTTTTTAAGGACTATAATAAACGACTGATAGGGACTACACCACATTCCTCCGTCATGAACCCCAAAATTTACATAAACCCGCCTCGCAACAAACGACTCTATATGGCTCTGCTAAGGAGGAGCTCTTGAAGCTCCGCCCTCTGTGCCGGGAGCAGCAGCTCATTTGCATTTAAAGGGACACGCATGAAACAACGCATTTTCGCTCACCCTCAAAAAAAGACAACGGTCTACTTGCACAACTACTTCCTCGCTCTAGTGAGTCCATATCGGGAGTTTCCAGTTAGAGCGTTCAGCGCACTGACATACATGATTATCACTAGTGTTGTCAAAGACCCGGTACTTCGGTACCAAGTCGGTACAAATTTTTTTTTTAAACGTCACGGTACCAGGTTTTCTCAAACCCGGTACTTCATGCGCGTGAATGCCCGAAGCGCGTGCAGTTGCGTCCTCTAAGCGCTGAGACATGGCGACCGGCAGTGCTGCTGATGTGGTGGATGTAAATCCACTTGTTGATAAGAAAGGAGGAAAGAGACACATATAGAAATATTTTGGATTAGGCTAATGTCACGTTGCCATAAGTGGCCGTTCACATAGCGCGTTTTTTGCGCGTGCAGATTCGTTATTCCAAATGTAGGCGCGCAACATTTTCCAGGCGCGCCTATGTTCATGGTTGCATAGCAACGACAGACGCCACGGGAGAGCAAGCGCTTGTGGAAAGGAGAAACTTGTCGATCTCCGAATGCAACGTAACATGAGGAGAGTAAAGATGGAAAGCTCTTAAAGGGGTCATATAATGGTACATGCACTTTTACAAGTTGATTGTACTGAAATGTGTGTTGGCAGTGCCTGTACACAACCATCATAAAATGATAAAAATCCATCCAGTGTTTTTTTTTAAATCTTCTTGTATGTTTTCCCCTCTCCTAAATCAAGCCGTTCGACCGTGTGACGTCACATGGTCGGACGCCCCTCCCACAATGGTGATTGACAGACCCGTTTCAACACAGACCCGCCCTCGCGCCCTCCTGAGCGAGCTGTCAATCATAGCCCGCGCCAACCGGCGCATTCATTGCTGATAGCTGGAGCACTGAGTAGAATGGCGTCTAAGCGATTGTAGTGTTCTGTTCTTGGGTGTAATAACGAACACAGCATCATTTTGATGTTCCTAAATCCGAACCGCTGAAGACGCAGTTGCTGAGTTTGTTTTCGAAGGGAATATTCCCCACGATCAACGTCAATGCATTCATGTTTGCGCGAATCATTTCACACACCAGACTGCTTTACAAACGAGGGTCAGTATAAAGCTGGTTTTACTAAGAAGCTGCTCCTGATAAAAGGATCGGTACCAACTATTCGTGTTCCTGCTGCACCTCCAGAAGAAGAAGTGAGTGTAATGTTTTATTAATCTTTATATTAATCTTTATATTAATCTTTGCAAATCGCTTGCTGCACGCTTCACGATGAATGCGGCTATTTTTACACTCAGGGTACATTACGGCATGTTTTCTATGTATGACGTTCTCAATATAATTCATAATCCCATGTTTATAATAAACAACGCGTTATGGTTATTGTGTTACAAACGGTGTACGCGCAGAGCAGAGGGGCGGGGTGAGCAAAGCTCATTATGATTTAAAGACCCATGCACTCAAACGGCGTGCTGAAAACAGAGCTGTTTTTGACCAGGTAAATGGAGTGTTTTCTTACAATACTAATGAGAATTTTTAATTAAAGTATATTACAAACTTTTCATTTAGACCCTAAAGAATCATATTAGCTTATACAAAAATGACATTATATGACCCCTTTAAAGATTAGTTCCATATAAATTCACGGATAATTTGTTGTTTTGTCGTAAGTGTCAATATTGACCCTAAATCAATATTGACTTTGTATTTGGAAAAGGATCCTCATATAGCCTAAGAAACAATACTAATATTCAGAGTCAGTTCATTCGCATTCGGAGATCGACTATTTTTGAAACGGTGCGAACTGCGCTCTCCATGATGACGAGGAAGTATCAGCAAAGAATGAATTGATTTCTAGCCCTTTGGTACCGAAATTGGTACCGAGAACCGTGGATTTTCACTGGTATTGGTACCGAACACTGAAATTTTGGTACCGTGACAACACTAATTATCACTATGTTTTATGGCTGCCAATTGATTAAAACAATGATCTTTTAATTTAATTTTAATAATGATCTCTGTGTTAATTATCTTGAGCCTGCTGAAATGTTCCTATAAATATATTTTCTTTCCAACTGTGCATTCTGAATAATAAATATAATAGTCACTGTATGAAGAAGTTTTGGGTATAATATCACAGTTTACTTTATTTTGCTCTCCTCACTAACATAAATGAACTATAATGTCCTGCACACACTAGTAAAAAAAAATATATATATAAATGATATCTGGTGTCTGAATAGTTCTTGGTTTGACTGTATAATGTGAATATGTGTGTTTGTACACGTACATGGTTCTCGTTTCTCCGATGAACAATGTGTGGCTTCAGGAAGTCCAGGGCCCTCAGGAGCCATCGCTGCCTCAGCGTGAGGGGCTTTACCTCACTGCCACTGGGCTTCGGCTTCCTCAGGCGAGCGTACTGAGTCCTCAGAGACGCCACTCGCGTCGCCACCGCCTCGGCTGAGGACATAAGAGTTCAGATACAGTAAATACAGGCCTGGGCATTTGAACATGAAGAATCATGAGGAACAGGGCTGGGTCTCGACTCAGATATTCCCATTCGATTTCGATTCGCAAGCTCTCGATTCGATTTGATTTCAATTCGACTCATTGAATATAGATTTAATACAAATCCTATAATGGTTAATTAATAAAAGAGAAATTAAGAGCTACAAATCTGTATATTAAACTCTCTTTATTTTTATTTTAGGTACACTTGGGTACATTAAAACAGAACCGAACTCTATATTTCAAATGCATATGAATTGACAGGATTTTGATGCAAGATGAAACATTTAAAACTGGACGAGTGAGAACAGTCGCACGCCTTGATCAAACAGGATCAGGTTATTTTATTTTTTAAGATAAAACACACATAAAATCTCTCAGCATTAGTGTAACATGGAACATGGAACAAGCCTGTGAACAGTGGAGGAAAACTAATACTGGCTTTTGGGTGATAGATAAATAATAAATATGAAAAAAAAACAAAAAAAAAAACAATTCGTGGCCTTTGAGAAGCGATTCTGAATCGACCACATTTTAAAAAACGATTAATCGAAAAAATTTTTTTTTTTTTGCCCAGCCCTGAATTTCAGTGTCACAGGCCAGACAAGGGATAATCTTGAATTTTGAATATGTGCATGTGTATGTAAGATAAAAGATGCATTTATAAATAAAAGCAAACTGCATTGAGGAAAGGGCATGACCCTTGAACTTCAAAAGGAGTAGAATTTCATTTTAGCCAGTAACACCATTATGTGCCAACAGAGTGCTTTACTGTTTAATATCCCCCTGTGGGGAAAATCAAGCTTTTAATGTTGTTTGTGTGTCTATGTGGTGTTTTTAATATGCTTTAAGACAAAGCATGTGTAAATTCATAAGTCGACACCATTGCCGAGTATTTTCTCCTTAAAACTGCAGTGAACCAAAGACAGTCTCAAAAACACGCTTTGAAATCGCTGGTGTTTCTGACGTCACAAACTACCTTGTAACCAATCAGATCAACGTGTGATCGTCAACAAGTGGATCTCTGAGCTGAGTGAGTGGAGGCGGGGCTCATTTGCATATTCATAGAATTGCGTATACTAAATGAGGCAAGGGTGTACTGTAGAGTTACATTCAAGCTATTTTAAGGCATGAAGAATTTTTTTTCAAGGAAAAAACGTTTAATATGTCATTTTTGTGATCAAAGATGAGTTTAAGGGATAAAATAATTGACTACAGGGGGACTAAAATTGTCGACGTGTCATTGATTCAGCCCTTATCATTAAAATCTCACCCCAGCCAGGCAACCAAAGTTGGCTTTACAACACTGGAAAATGTTAATTTCCCATTCGTGAATATGGGGAATTTTAAATAAGCTGTTCTATACTGTACAATTTTGTTTATTAACTTGAGTCAAAGAGATAGTTCACTCAAAAATGAAAATTCTGTCATCATATACTCGCCCTCAAGTTGTTTCAAACCTGTATGAGTTTCTTTCTTCTTCTGAACACAAAAGAAGATATTTTAAAGAATGTCATGACTAAACAGTTGTGAGGCACCACTGACTCCCACAGTATTTTTTTCCTACTATGAAAGTCAATGGGGTCCATCATTAACTGTCTGGTTACAAACATTCTTCAATATATCTACTTTTGTGTTTAACAGAAGAAACTCATTCAGGTTTGAAACAACTTGAGGCTGAGTAAATAATGACAGAATTTTTTTTTGGGGTGAACTGTCTCTTTAAAAGCACATAGTTTGCAACACATTTCATACACGCATAAAAACAAACACGTCTAAGGTGAATCTTTAATGCCAGAAGTGAGCTAATAAAATACTGGAGTAGGTTAAAAGCAGGTTTTAAACGAGCAAGCTATAGATTTAGTTGCACTGTTAAAGCTATAGATTTAGTTGCAAGGTTAAAACACTACAGCAGTAGCATAACGTTCATGTCTCTAACGTGCGTTAAATCAATGTTTACTCTAGCGATCTCTCTCTCTCTCTGCACACACACACACACTGAGGTAAAACTCACCGGGCATCTGAAGCGCATCGGCGACCTCTTTCCATCGTCGGTCCTTCTCTTCCCGATTGTGATAATCGGCGTCAGAAATATCGTACAGACATGCAGACTCCTGCCACAGCTCAATTAATGTCTCCTCCGCCTGGCGAGTCCACGATTTCACCGCCATCCCAGCGAGTGTGGGATAATCTGGTAAAGTCCCAGTGTTTGTCGCTAGTCAGTGTCCAGTCGCTCGCCTCATTAACATAATCGCGCAAATCTATGGACGCGTAAACAAATCATGGCGACTCAGTTTAATGGATCGGAAGACTGGAAATCTCCTGTGACTGTAATGGCGGCGCACAAACGCTCGTGAATAGTACATACTGCCACCTACTACACCGGAGTGTGTGTGTGTGTGTGGTCATGCCTTCCAACTCTATTAATCCAGTCTCCTGTTTAACACACAGCCAAGTAAACGTGTATAAATAGGGACATTCAGAGACCTAATGGTTTTTATACTGTACAAACTGTATTCTCTCCCCTAACACTAACCCTACCCCTAAATCTATCCATCACACACACACACACACACACACACACACACACACACACACACACACACACACACACACACACACAAACCCAATTTTGGGACTATTTTACACCAGGGTTACACAAGTCTTTCTGAGAAAGACTCTCTGGGGTTTATTTTAACCACAAAGGCACAATTTTACAGTACAGTTCAACACCATTCTGGGACATCACTGTAAAAAATGTTCGTAATTTTAACGGTAAAAAAATGTAAAAAAGCAACGGAAAAAACATGTTAATTGCTTAACAGTATGTACCCTTACTATATACAGTGAAAAACTGTAATAGCACTCACGGGACATTTTATGTAATTTTACAGTAAAACGTTAAATGTAAGGCTGAACGATTAATTGCATTTGCGATAATATCGCGATATGATGAAATGCGATTTTTAAACCGCAAAGCTGCGATTACAGTCTGGTCACGTGACACGCAAGAGTAAACCAGTCTGTATTGCAGATGAAGCATCAACTTGGCACGCTGACACCACTCGAACCTTATGAGAAATAATCTTTAATAAAGTTTGGAAAAGTTGAAGCGAATTACAAGGACATTCGCGGGCTTCATTGCACAAGATATGAGATGTGCGGTCTGTGTGATGTTACTTTTGTAGTGTGCGGTCTCGCCCACTGGTATTTTACTTACAAATGTTCTACGAAGGCATCATATGTCTTGGAATGCAGTTGGCTTATATATAAAAAAATATGAAAATCACCGACAGAAGTTGCTTTCAAATTCAAATACTCACGCGCACATTGCGAAGAGCGTTTGAGCATGCGGCTGTGAGCAACTCCGTCTACGCGATTAAATTTACTTGCATCTCAAAATGCTTTTATGACGCTAAATTAATGTGACACAGTCAGTTATATCTTAAGTTATTAAACAGACAGGACAAACCACATCTTATAATTTCAAAAGAGATGAAAATGTTCAGACAGTCTACTCTTAAATACTGAAAGCACTCTTTGTTTATTGCTTGTAATATTTTTTTCCCCTCTTTGTTGTTTGTTTTGAAGCTATATTTGTTAAAATTATTTACATGTAATTGTATTAATTTCGTTTTTTTAATGTGTAATTATTATAAGTAGGCCTACTTATAATTATGTAATTAAATATTTTAAGTTTTATTAATAAGATCAATTAAAGAAAAAGATTTGATCGGCTCATGAGGTCCCTAAAGATTCCCTTCCCTATTTTACAATGATTTTGCTTGTTTTTGTTGAATAATAGAAAAGATAAAGAGCTTAAAAAATAAATCACGTATTAAATCGCAATCGCTATATTGGTAAAACTAAATCGGAATTTTTTTTTCCCGATTATTTTCCAAAATCGTTCAGCCCTAGTTAAATGTACAGATTTTGAAATTACACTGTAAAAAAAAAAAACTTACCGTTGCATTTACCGTACCTTATCGTAAAAAATATGGAAGCAATTTTTAGGTTTTACATCACTGAACTAAAATTTACAGTAAAAAAACTGGCAGCTGTGGTTGCCAGTACTTTACCGTAAAAAATATGGTAGAAATATTTGTTTTTACAGCACTGAACTTAAGTTTACGGTAAAAAACTGGCAGCTGGTTGCAAGTGCTTTACTGTAAAAAATACGGTAGTAATATTTTAGGTTTTATGGCATTGAACTTTCATTGAACTTTAAAAAAAAAAAAAAATTTAAAAATATTTTATTACAAACCAATTTGTCATAAAAGCTATCATTGAGAATTACCAGAGGTTTAGATGTTGATGTTTTATTGAAAATAATAAAGTTTGTAGTAGTCACCATTATGGAGATTCTTGTTTGCTTTAGTTGGGCTCTTGACCCTTGACTTTCTAATTTAAAGTTTTCTCTGACTGCTTTAACTATACACACATTCATTATGGCATGAAAATCAGGGAGAAAATGTGATCAAGTATTGTTGGCTACTTAATGATGATGACATAATCATCAAATCAGCAAAATAAAGACAGTCTCAAAAATCACTGGTGTTTCTGACGTCACAAACTACCTTGTAACCAATCAGATCAACGTGTGATTGTGGCGTGGATCACTGAGCTGCTGTGAGTGAGACGGACTAATTGTCATTTCAGGGGTGTTAATAGAAAAAAGTTAAGGGAACTCAATACCTGATTATATTAAACTGAACTTAAACTGAATGAGTGCAGCAGAGCTCTAGTTCCCAGCAAACATTGCGTCTGAAAGCATAAGGAGAATAGACTACATGTTGAAAATAAGTATTATTTTGTGTGTTTTTGCATAAGATTATTATAGGAAGATGTGTGTTGGTGTTTAATGAATCGTCTTATGTTGGGATTTATAGGGTTTTCTGTAATGTTGCAGTTTGCTTTTAAGGTTAGGCTACCATTCTGGTGAACAGTAGGCTATGTGGTTAGGTCGAGGATTTAATAGGCTAATTGAATATATTACATTAAGTATAGCCTATTGTTTAGGCTATACATCCACAAAAGTCAAGTAGAGCCTTTTCCAAAGAACAGTTTAAGTTACTACTATCACAAAATAGAAAACAAACCCTTCAACCCCCTACCACATATTGCACAGCACACACAAATAAATACACATCCCAATAATCAGCCTAATTGTAATTTTAAACACATGACAGAAAGTCTGCGATGAAAAACACTGGCACGGCGACCAGCTAGATCATTACACTGGCACGGCGGCCAGAGACATCAACATCAGCTTACTATGAGCAGACTTGCTGTTTTGAGCCTCGAGAGAATCAAGTTCAGTCGACTCTCCCTCTTTCTGGACCGTAGTTGTCATCATGAATATTCATTATGTCAAAACTTAATAGTTAAAAAAACTCCCAGTCTTGCAGATATAGTTGTGCGTAGCCTAACGAAGAAACACTTTTTTTTTTTTCGCAAACCCGGCCACTACTAATTTCGCAGGTTTTGCAATCACTGTCAGTTGGGCTCAGGTGTCGCGTGACGTCAATGCCCCGCCCATTAACCGTTATATGCATCGTCAAAAATTGATTCATATTCCATATGTCAATCTAAAACTTTTTTTAAATATTTTGCTTATTTTTTCATAACTATGAAGTTTTTATGAGCACATATTAACTGAATTGTATTAAAACTACATTTCTCGTGTAGTGGCTGAAATCCACTTCAAATGGGGGAATTTGTTAAACATCAAAATAAACGTTTGCTCCTCATTTCGAGCTGTAATTTAGACTACTACAGCTTTTGTGTCTATGTCATGCTGCTGTTAATCTTCACTACTAGGGTGTCATTATATTTCATTCAGGCAATTTTTCAGCCTATAGAGAGCCTAAGTCCCGCCCCTCCGCTTCCGGCTCATGGGACCTTATTTCGGAAAAAATATGCATGGAAGTCAATGGCGAGAGATAACTTATCTTTTTATTCCGTCTGAACTGTGCCCTGAACTACACATATGATGTTTGTCAATTTAAAAGGTAATTATGAAAGTCAAGAAAGTCGCAGTTTGTCATAAAACAGAAGAGTAACGTTTAGTTTTATGTGAAAATCGCTCAATGAACTACATCTCTCGTCTCGCACTATGTACGTCACAAGATCCGTTGCTCGTACGTGTGTATTCTGGCTCAAAACACTCAGGCATGACGGCGTAACGTTACGATTATAATGTAAGACTATAGAAAAAATGACAGACGTTAGTATCAGTAAAGTTAGCTTCATTCATTGAGAGAAAAGTTATGACGTCGCATGTGCGCCTTCGGGGTTTGTAGTCTTTGTAATTACGTATTTTCACAGTCTTATACCTCAGCAGGTTTACATCAAGCTGCGACTTTCTTGACTTTAAAATGTATCTTTTAAATTGACAAACATCATATGTGTAAATCAGGGCACAATTCAAACGAGATCAAAATATTTGTTGTCTCTCGCCATTGACTACCATACAATATTTTTCTGAAATAAGGTCCCATGGTGGTCGACCGGAAGGGGAGGGACTTAGGCTCTGTTCTACCTTTAACTCTTTCCCGCCATTGACAGAATTTTCCGGAATTTATGACACGCCATTGACGAATTTGACAAAAATGCGACTTTCTCAGCTTTTTGTTCAAAATGTTGTTTATAATTAATCTTGCCCACATTCAAGTGTTGATAAAAATGCATGAAGCTAGAATAAAACAATTATTCATACAACAAAATATTCTGGCATTAGGCCTACTTTTGTAAAAATGATCAAAAACGCTGGCGCTGGCTGGCAAGCTGTTTTCAGAAACGCTGGTGGGGAAAGAGTTAATAGCCTACACTGCAATCAAATATGCAGGAATGTAAAGATTAACCAGCGTCTGATGAATCTGATTCTGAACTATATGTTCGTCCACCAGCAGAGGACAGACGTGAACATATTTACTTCACTCCACTTTTATTAACGCAGCCAAAATAACTAATACAAGCCAAATACATCTAATTTCTTGAGGTTATGGCCATTAAATTCAGATCTAAGCAGCAACTGAGAACACAATGAGAGACAAATACACAAACACTGTGATGAAACACATGCTTTTCTCAGTAAACCACGCAGGTTTCCTCATGCTGGTCTCCTGTAGGCTATTCATAGCTCACATATTATACACATGTCATGTGGGATGTGTTTACCATCTATAGGTCAAGCCATAACTGAAGCTAGTTCAGCAGGTCACCTTATCCTCTAAAGTTAAAGGGCAACCACGAGGCTTTACCTTACAGCGTGTCCAAGTGTGTTCCTCCAGGGTCTTTGCTAGTCTGGTTAAAGATTTTAAATGTTTATATATATATATTAGGGCTGTCAAAAGATTAATCCTGATTAATCGCATCCAAAATAAAAGTTTGTGTTTACATAATATATGTGTGTGTACTGTGTATAATTATTTTGTATATATAAATACACACACACACACATGCATGTATATATTTAAGAAATATTTGCATACATATACTGTATATATCTATATATAATTTATATTATATATAAATATAATTTTTTTATATATAAATGACACATTTTTCTTAAATATATACAAGTATGTGTGTGTATTTATATATTCAAATTTAATTATACACAGTACACACACATATATTATGTAAACACAAACTTTTATATTGGATGCGATTAATCATGATTAATCTTTTGACAGCCCTAATATATATATATATATATGATTATATGTATATGTGTGTGTGTGAATAGGAACTTGTTTCTTTTTAAATACACAATCTTGTTATTCCTCAGTGCATGTTATTCTAAAGAAAATAAATGATTGTCTTGCACTGTATAAAATTATATGATCAATAATTTATGACAACATGTTTTTACACTGTATTAACTCATCATAATAAGTCAAGCAATTTTCAACTTTCTACAAGATTCAACTCATTACTTTAAGTCAGTTTAATGTGACTTAAAGTGACTTTAACATCCAAGTTGACTGTACTCAAAAATTTTAATGCAGCAACTTTTTTTTGTTTACAGAGTAGTAATCAAAATTCATAAATCAAAATACATTTATGCATTTGGCAGGCACTTTCATTCAAACATCCATCATCTGGGACATTCATTCAAAGCTTTTTTTTATTTTAATTTTTGCTGAGAACATATGCAACATAATTAAAACCAACGAGTCCAGCACTGATTCTAAAGAAGTAAAGATAAATGTACATGCATTACACTATATTCCAACAAGCTTTGAACTTTAGTTTCAAGAGGAAGTGTCTCTGTCATGTTCATAACAGTATTTATTTCACACGAGGTTCTCTACACTCGTATTTCACAACTGACATCATGTAATATCACTCAACAGAGCAGAGATATTAATACTTCACTACAAGAGAATTTCTCTAAAAATAGATTCATAAACTCAAAACTAAATGTACATGCAGGTGTCATTATGAATTTCCCACCAAGAAATAAGGCACTGGAAATAAATCCATCATCCATATCTCCATCATTCATCATTCCAGCATTTATCAGACAAAAACGCACGAGTGACTTTATGATATTAGTGATGCGATCATGAGCACAGATTTAGCAGTGCAGTTTAGCCATGAAAATAAATATGAACATTTCTTACCAAAACACATTTGTAAAAGTAGAGAACCACAGAATGAGGTTTGACTGTCAGGCGGTTCCTAAACACATTTCTAAAATATATACAGATATCATGTACAGTAAGAACATAAAAACCTTTCAGTTGTTTTCACATACAGTTATTAAAGGAACCTGGAGTTGTTCTTCTCTTAACATACGTCAATAACACACCATAAAACAATCACACTTTTCACTATAAACACAAGATATAAGAAAAATTAAACTTAATATATTCTATTATATATTAATATTATAGTAACATTTTATAATAAGGTTCAATTTGTTAACATTAGTTAATAAATGCTGTAAAAACATTAACTAATGTTAACAAATATTACTGTATTGTGTTATTATTATTATTATATATAATTCATTTTTATTGAAGGGGGTGTCATGACATGATAATTTCAGGCATTATATAACCAAAATGACTGAAATCTATACTCAGTAAACAGGTAACGTCACCTGTGCAGGTACGGGTTGGTATATTAAATATTATATACAGTTTCAGCCAATAAATAAAAAATATAAATAAAAAAAAATGTGTCAGAGTGTTCCAGAAATATTAAAAATAAAGATTTTATTTGAAAGAAAAATACTGAATCTGATATAATCAGAGATCTGTTTGATTGGCCTCCACTTCTGTTCACGAAACACAAGCAGAACAAATTTCTGTTCCTGAAATTTCCTTATAAAAAATTCAATTATCGCATTGAATTAAGTTTAACAATTTAGGAATCATTCTGAAATGATTTACACCGATTCATGAATGAGTGACTGAATAATGATTTAACACAATGAGTGTTATATAATATTAATAAAGAGTAAACCAAATAATAAGCCACAATTACTGTCTTTTTTATGGAAGCTTGTTTCTGACTTTTTATCTCACAATTCAGACATTTTACTCACAATTACAAGTTTATATCTCACAATTCAAACTTTTTTCTTGCAATTACGTTTATCTCACAATTCAGAGTTTTTTCTCGCAATTACAAGTTTACATCACAATTCAGACATTTTTCTCGCAAATACGAGTTTATCTCAAAATTCCGATTTTTTTTCTCGCAATTAAGAGTTTATATCTCACAATTCAAGCATTTTTCTCGCAAATACGAGTTTATATCTCACAATTCAGACTTTTTTCTCACAAATACGGGTTTATATCTCACAATTCAGACTTTTTTCTCGCAAATACGAGTTTATAACTCACAATTCAGACTTTTTTATCGCAAATACGAGTTTATATCTCACAATTCAGACTTTTTTCTCGCAAATACGGGTTTATATCTCACAATTCAGACTTTTTTCTCGCAATTAAGAGTTTATATCTCACAATTCAAGCTTTTTTCTCGCAAATACGAGTTTATAACTCACAATTCAGACTTTTCTCGCAATTACGAGTTTATATCTCACAATTCAAACTTTTTTCTCGCAATTACAAGTTTATATCTCACAATTCAAACTTTTTTCTCGCAATTACAAGTTTATATCTCACAATTCAAACTTTTTTCTCGCAATTACAAGTTTATATCTCACAATTCAAACTTTTTTCTAGCAATTACGAGTTTATATCTCACAATTCAAACTTTTTTCTCGCAAATACGAGTTTATATCTCACAATTCAGACATTTTTACTCACAATTACGAGTTTATATCTCATCTCATTTTTTTAGAATTGTGAGATATAAAATCGTAATTGTGAGAAAAGTTAGAATTGAGATATAAACTGGTAATTGTGAGTAAAAAGCTTGAATTATGAGATATAAACTCATAATTCCGAGAAAAATGTCTGAATTGTGAGATATAAACTCGTAATTGTGAGAAAAATGTCTGAATTGTGAGATATAAACAAACAATTACCTTTTTTATATTTGGTGGTAGAAACAAGCTTCCACACTTTTTGGATATAAAGTTGATGTCAAAACATAAAATCATCCGAGCAGAAGTTTTCTCCCAGTTTCATTCCCTTTAGATTGAGTTTGGACTTCTGTTCAGGAAACAGGCTGCCGGGGGTGTAGTTGTGTACTGGGATCGTTTCTCCTCGTGTTGAGATGATCTTTTGACCGCCGTTAAGACCAGCGGCCGATGGAGGCAAAGTTTCGGCTCATGTTGTACGTGTATTCGTCGTTCTGATGCTTTCCCCAGGCTCCGAACGGGACGACGATGAGTGTGCTGTTGTCCTCCGAGCCGTACTGCAGCGCCTGGACAACACAAACACACTTAAGGAGAGGAAGCATTGTGCAAATCATGGTCAGAATTAATTGTGTGTCCCTCTTTTCCTTTCTCAGACTATAAGATTTCATCTAGGGCTGTGCAACGTTAAATCACGATTAATCGCTTCCGGAATAAGTTTATGTTTACATAATATGTGTGTGTACTGCGTATAATTACTTTGTATATATAAATACACACACATTCATGTATATATTTAAGAAAAATGTGCTATTTATATATAATATAAATTATATATACTATACATGCAAATATTGCTTAAATATATACATGCATATGTGTGTATTTATATATACAAAGTAATTATACACAGTACACACACATATATTATGTAATACACAAACTTTTATCTTGTATGCGATTAATCGTTGCACAGCCCTGATTTCATGGCTCATTGTGCACCTGCTCAGCAATGACGTTTGCCGCCTCGGTGGGGTCGTGGCACTGGTTGATGACGTCACAGATCTCCTGGTTGGTCATGATGAAGTTGATGCCGTCGGTGGTGAGAACCAGGAAAGAGTCGTGCGCGTGCTGCAACTACACACGTCAGAGAACAATCAGCGCATGTTTGCACAACACATTGGACGCAAGTTTTGCATATTGAAATGCCACCACTAAAATTTGACGTTTTAATAATTTTTCTTAAAACAAAAAAAGTTGTAAAATACAGTTTGAAATGCACAATTATAACGCACATTTACAAGTCAGACTTTAATTTGAAATGGATCAAATTGAGTATAACATACTAGTGTTCGAGTGGTCTCTGGTTCTGCGATCACTCCGCTCTTCTTCAAGTCGAAGTCTCCGATGCTGCGGGTCATTGCCAACCGGCCGTTAACGTTAGCCTGACCGACGCTATTCCACGCCACGAACCCGCCACTCTGACGGATTCTACACACAAACACACACACACACATTATTTACATGGTTTAGTGGTACCATGATACAGGGATGATAATATCAATGTACACTACTCTACAAAAGTTTGGTGTTTTAACGTTTCTGAAAAAAGTCTCTTCTGCTCAGCAAGGCTGCATTTATTTGATCAAAAATACAGTAAATTCAGTTATATTGTGAAATATTATTACAATTTAAAAAAGAGGTTTTGTGCTTGAATATATTTTTAAATGTAATTTATTCCTGTGATCAAAGCTGAATTTTCAGCAGCCAATCACAAAACAAAAAATTATTAAAAGCATTTTTGTTAATTGAAATAAAGTTTAAATAAAATAACATTTAAATGTTAGATGACACTTAAACTAAACGGAAACTGCCTTGGCAACAAGTGAAATTAAATGTTAATTAAATAAAATAGAATATTAAACAAACTTTTTATTTTATTTTAACATTTCTCAATTTCATTTAGTTTATCTTGTATTAAAATTACAACTACAACTGAAATAAAAGTTAATAACTATATAGGCGTATTTAAGAAAAAACAATAACAAAACAACAAAATGACTAAACCTTTAACTACAATTAAAAAAAAACATATAAATAAAAACTAATTCAAAATATTAATAATAACTAAAAACTATAGTATCTCAATTATACTAAAATAACATTGATTGGAAACAAACTGAAATATGTTGAAGCACTAAAATTACTAATATGAACTAGAAGTGAAATAAAAATAAATGAAACCTAAATAGTAATATAAAAAAAAAAGAATAAAAATTACGAAAACACATAATTACAAACAAACCCTGAAATTAAAATAAAGACTGATAATATAAAAAATAAAAGCAAATTAAAAAATTCTAAATATTAAAGAAAACTATTATATATAAAAAAGCATGTTACTAGCATTCCATGTCCAGATAGTAACCTAAAACAGTACTTTTATCCAAGAAAATTGAAATTGTTCTGCAAATAAAATCCACATAACCAAATGAAGGCTTGCGTAACATTTCACGCGCGATTCTTACAGCCGTAAGCCATAATTTGAGTTGCAGGATCTTTTATTAATAGCACACAGGCCTGTTAAATACGCAGAGAGATCTGGTATCACTACACATAGCAGAACATGTTATTCCTGGAGCGCTGGTGTGTGTGTGTGTGTGTGTGTACCTGTGTTTCTCATCTTTCCTCTCAGGCGTGTGATCGTCTGTGAGTTTGCGAGCTTTGCCCTTCCTGCACAGAAGAGCTCGGCTGTCCCCAACACTGCCGACGACCAGCTCGATCCCGTCTCTCAGCAGCGCCACTGTCGCAGTCGTGCCCACCATCATGAGCGAGGCTGACGAGTCAAACACACGCACAAACACACTTTAATGAACGCTTGCAGGATATGATGCTATTAAAGATGACATACTATGTCCTTTTTCACAAGATGTGATGTCCCTAGAATGTGTCTGTGAAATTTCAGCACAAAATCCCCCCCAGATTATTTATTATAGCTTGTCAAATTTGACCCTTTTTGGGTGTGAGCAAAAATGCGCCGTTTTTGTGTGTGTCCCTTTAAATGCAAATGAGCTGCTGCTCCGACTCCGTTCAGAAGACGGTCGATCCTTTACATAGCCTGTAACTGGCGTTATTTTGTCACTAATTAGGAGCCGTATGCTAGCTGGAGCCATTTACCTCCAGTCTTTGTGCTAAGCTAGGCTAGCGGTGGGTGCGTCAGACAGAGTTACGGCACGCACGGA